>PVIY010058677.1:0-12367 GCA_004026745.1 Myrmecophaga tridactyla | reverse complement strand
GTGATAAATGAAAGCAAGGGGTAAGGGGTATGGTATGTATAATCTTTTTTTCTCTATTATTGTTTTATTTCTTTTTCTGATGTCTTTTTATTTCTTTTTCTAAATTGATGCAAATGTTCTAAGAAATGATGAATATGCAACTATGTGATAATATTAAGAATTACTGATTGTATATGTAGAATGGAATGATATCTTAATGCTCTTTTGTTAAGTTTTTTAATTAATAAAAAAGTTTATAAAAAAAGACAAAGAAGGACACTATATATTAATAAAAGGGACAATTTACAAAAAAATAGAATTTACTGAGCTAAAATGTAGATGCAACAAAATGCAATGATTTTTAAGTTTTTACAAATATGTACTATGATATAGCCAATACCATGTAAAGATATAGAACATTTCCATTTTCCCATGTAAATAACATGATGGTAAAGATATAGAACATTCCTATCACCCAAAAACCTTCCCTCCTGTCCCAGCACTCATCTGTCTCCCACTCCTGAGCATACGCGACCATTTGTCTGCTCTCTACCACTAGAAATTCGTTTTGCCTTTTTTAGAAATTTATATAAATGGGATCATATACTACGTTCTGTTTTGTCTTTTCTTTCTGCCAACATAATGTTTCTGAGATTATTCTATGCTGTTATGTATATTGGCAGTTTTTACTTTTATTGCTATGTAATAGTCCATTGTACAGCTAAAACAAATGTTTGTCTTTTTATCCATTAAAGAACATTTGAGTTGTTTCCATCTTAAAGCTGCTATGAACAAAGCTGTAGTTCATACAAATCTGTAGAATCATACAGATTCTCAAGTGCTATTCTTTGTGTAAATACGTGCTTTCATTTCTCTTGGGCAGAAACCTAGGAGTGGAATAACTGAATCATATAGTAAGGTTTCTATCATTTAGTAAGAAAGGGCCAAATTGTCTTTTAAAATGGCTGTGGTGCCTGTTTAGTTAAGGTGTAATGGAGAGGCTGAAGGGAACTGCCTGAAAATGTAGAGCTGTGCTCCAGTAGCCATGTTTCTTGAAGATGATTGTATAATGATATAGCTTTCGCATGTGACTGTGTGATTGTGAAAACCTTGTGTCTGATGCTCCTTTTATCTACCTTATGGACAGATGAGTAAAAAATGTGAATTAAAAATAAATAAATAATAGGGGGAACAAATGTTAAAATAAATTTAGTAGATTGAAATACTAGTGATCAATGAAAGGGAGGGGTAAGGGGGATGGTATATATGAATTTTCTTCTGTTTTCTTTTTATTTCTTTTTCTGAATTGATGCAAATGTTCTAAGAAATTATCATGATGATGAATATACAACTATATGATGAAAAAAAAATGGCTGTGGTGGATTGAATTGTGTACCCAGTTTGGGCATGTTCTTGGTGTTGGTCTGTGTTCTGGTGGGTGTGGACCCATTGTAAATAAGATCTCTTAAGATGTTACTTCCATTAAGGTATGGCCCAACTGAATCTTGTTAAACTTAATTCAGCTTACTGGAGTCTTTTGAAAGCAGAGGTAAAGTCAGAAGGAGGGAGAAGCCATGGGGAGCAGCCAGAAGCTGGAAGTCACCAGAATCAGGAAGAGAAATAAGACATTGCCATGTGCATTGCCATGTGACAGAAAAACCAAAGATCCCCAAAGGTTGCTGTCCAGCCAAAAGATATCAACCCTAAGAGAAAACAAGTGTTCTAACCTCTTGAAACTGTGAGCCAATAAATTCCTGTTGTCAACAAAAAAAAAGCAGCTTAACAGAAAGCAGCATTTACTGTGACAGACAGAATTCATTTTTATAAACTCTATAGCTTTTTGTAGTCAGTAGTAACTACAAATAAAACTTACTTTCTCAAACTTTCCACAGCTTTCCACTTCCATTCAGGGCTTGTAGTCAGCAATGACTACAAAGTTCACTTACACACACTTTCTATAATTTTCCATATCCATTCAGTCAGCAATGACTACAACAAACAAAATTCACTTTCATGTTAGGACTAGGTTAGTTCACAAAACTAACATATTGCAAGACTGTGCTTTGTGACTGTTGGAAGTCAGTAAGGACTGCTGCTAAGGCATTCTTAAAGATAGGGGTACTATTTTGAAACCCATGGTGCAGCACTGTCTAGGTGAGCAGGGCAGGAATCTTATCATTTAGTCCCTGTCGCTTAATAGTAAATAGGTATTGAGTGTCAAGGTGTTGAGGGATACGAAAAAAAATGTGTCTTTAAGATCTAGGACTCGGAACTAGAATGGTATACAAAAGGCTCTCCCCGGGATGCCTTCATCCTGTAAGGACAGGTTTATTTGCTTAAGGATCTCCTTTGGGATGCCAAGATCTAGTAGGGACCTCAGGACAAACAAGGGGGTAAACACTAGCTGGGTTTACTAGTTTTAAGATGGCCCCCAGGGAGTGAAGAAGATCCCTCCCTAGAAGGAAGGTGGGGCATTCAGGGACAATAAGAAATTGAAGGGACATTAGAATATCTCCACACTTACAAAGGAGAAGGGTAGTGAAGGTTCTAGTTTTGGCTTTACTGTTAACTCCCATAACTAGGCAAGTCCAAGTGGAGGTAGATCCAGAGTAGTAGTTCAGGACAAACTGGCTCCAGTGTCAATTAAGAAATTAATAATCTTACCTGCCACATCAAGTGTCACCTGAGGCTCCTCTAGGTTGATGATCAGATGGGAAGTCAGTGAGGTCATAAGTGGCCTTGGGCACCCTCAGTTGTCTTCACTTGTTGTGAGCCAGGCTCTAGGCTGCTTCAAGAGATGGTGCAGTCCCTGGGCCCAATACTTATGTTGGTGGTACCTGATGCAAGGCCCCAGTGGGTCCCAAGGTCGAGGGTTGTCTCAAAGGCCATTCTGTCAGCCAGTAGCCCTAGCCCTCTGACCCACAATTAAGCAAGACCCTTGAAGCTTAAAGCCATGATTCAGGTGATCTTGAGGGGCCAGGGTGCTTTTAACAGCGAATGCAATAAGTTGAGCTTATTCATTGTTTTTTTTTACTTAGCTCTCATTGCCTCCTCCTCCTTAGCCTCATCCTGATTGTTAAAGACAGAGAAGACAGTTTCTTCCCAGTCATAGTGGAAGTTTGCAGGCCCATGGAGAACTTTCGCAGCTCTCTCTAAATGTCAGAGACAGACTGGCTGGTGAAATGGGTGCCTAGCAAAATTTGACCTTCCAGGGTGTCTGGGCTGATATTGGTATGCTTTTAAGAGACTCTTCCAGTCTCCCCTGGAATAGGACCAGGTTTTTCTCTACCTCTTCATTAACTTTTCTTAGCTTTTAATGAGCTGGCTTGGTGGTACATTTTCTCATGCCTTTTAGCAAAAAGGGGATTATCAAGAAGATTTTCTCTTTTAATGGTATTTGAGACATGGGCAGAACACAAATGACAAGTCCTTCTCAGGTCCTTATCTTCATAGAGCGCTATAAACATCTGGGCATAGGAAATTTCTGACTACTTTCCCATTGAAGGGCTATGCTTCCCCTTTTTATAGCTTATATTAACTGTTGACATTTCCTGTTTTCTCTGGAAAAGGACACAAAGGAGCCTCACTAGTGCTGGTGTGACTGTTTGGCATTCTAATGTGCTTCAGAGCTGGGTGTTCCCTCTCACCCAGCCCAATCTTTTGGGAACATGGGGAGTAAAGTTTCCAGGTATCCCCAGGACATTTTTCCTGAGAGATATCTGGATTTATGCTTCCAGGATGTTTTCAGGCCTTGTCTGGAAGAATTTCAGGACAGTGCTCTCAAGGAGTCCTTCCTCTCCACTAGCTCAATGTCTTGGAACATGAGGAGTAAAGTCACCAGGTCATCCCCAGGACATTCCTCCCTGGGAGATGTCTAGACCTATGCTCTCGAGGTGGGGGCAGTTGCCCCACCTGACAGAAATCTAGGACAGCTCTCATGGGAATATCTTTGTCCTCTAGTTTCGTTTTTCCACTCAGGGCTAAAAAGCGAGCATGCTCTAGTAGGGAAGCTTTATATTCAGATGCAGTGAGTCTCAATAGAGACTAAATGATCAAGGCATGGAAGGGAGATACTCCTATTGGAAAATATCCAATTCCCATGAGCATAGACCAGAGATGACTCTCTAGAATGTCAAATACAACACCTTGTTTGATACAAGAATCCTTAGTCCTGACTCCTGTATTACAAAAGATGGGATGTCTCAGAAGGCATTGAAATCCAGACAGAGGAGACTCTCATGGAGGCAGGGGAGAGGACCTCTGCTGAAGAGGTGAAAAGAGGAACAGATTCAGCAGGAGGAAGGGTCTGGGTTTCCAGAGGAGAAGAAAAGAGAGAGGGTGGGGAAGCTGAGGAGAGAGAAAGAGGGGTGAGGGAAAGGTGGAGGGAAACTTGATTTGGTTTCCACTGGACTTCTGCTTGAGATGGGGATAAGCCCCCGGGCATGTCTCAAGGGCAGCATCACCTGCTGTCTGAGTCTCCTTGGGTTTGCACAGCCTGGAGATGGGCTCCTGCTACCTCTGAAGAGGGAGTCAGGAATTAGAGTAGACGGAGATTATGTACTGGGGTAGATGGATCAGAACCCTTAGATTCCTAGAAACAGAGCTGCATGAGGACATGGGAGAGGATAACAATGAAACAAGTGAGAAGAAAATGTAAAAACATGCGACCAAGCCTCCTAGTCAATAGTCATGACTTACCAGTCCAGATGGTTGGAGAGGAGAAGTGTCTCCTGGCTGGCTTGCCAAAATATGATGCCAGATTCTGTTTCCTAGGTTCTTGGCCATGCTATGAGAAAGAATTCAAGGGCAGGTTAGTAGGCAGAAAATTTATTAAGAACTCATGTGAGAGGACATGCAAACACCCTCATAAGAAAAGAAGGGGGAGAGGCCTTGGTTGCTTTTTATTTTTATTTTTATTTTTTGCTTAATTGCTCTGGCTAGAACTTCTAGCACAATCTTGAATAACAGTGGTGACTGTGGGTGTCCTTGTCTTGTTCCTGATCTTAGAGGGAAAATTTTGTGTCTCTCACCGTTGAGTACAATGTTAGCTGTGAGTTTTTCATATGTGTCCTTTATCATATTGAGGAAGCTTCCTTTGATTCCTACCTTTTGAAGTGTTTTTATCAAGAAAGGATGCTAGATTTTGTCAAATGCATTTTCCGTGTTAATCAAAATGATCATATGGTTTTTCCTTTTCATTTTGTTAATGTGATATATTAATTGATTTTCTTGTGTTGCGCTACCCTGGCATACCTGGAATAAAACCCACTTGGTCATGGTGTATAATTCTGTTAGTGTGCTGTTGGATTCAATTTTTAAAGGTGGAACAAGTTTTCAAAAACTTATAAAGTAATCTGAGTACAGAATCATTCAAGATTTTTGTTCCTTCCTCAATATTTTACTCTTATTTTGACATTTTTGTGTGTATGATTTGCCCTAGATTTTATCCAAAGCATTCAAATTTGTTTTCTCTGAAGCAATTATTTTTCTTTTAAGAATATTGATTTAAACAAGTACTGTGAGCATAAAGGTTTTAAGAAAAAACACAGCTGTTTCTTGATAAGCAAATAATTCATGGCAAGAGCAGATCAAAAAGCAACCTACCGCCCTCAAGGTATTGATAGAACTTGAATAGCCATGTGTTTTACAGAAGGATTACAGAGTGTCAGTTAATCTGATGTCTTAGTTAATCCAAGGTTGGTTGAAAGAGTTTCTACTAAATTGCCTTCCGGTAAAATTCTATCAATTAACCTTCTTACCAGCAGTGAATGAGAGTACTGGTCTACTTCTACCCTAGTTCTCAACTTTCGTGTTCATAATAATCAGTTGGAGAGCTTGTTAAAAATGGAGATTGCTGAACACTCTCCTAAGAGATTCTGATTTGGGGCAAGTCCCAAGAATCTGCAAAATATCACAATAGGCTTTTCTTCAATAAAAAATGTTATCTCAAGGATGAGAGTCTCTAATTCTCATTTGCTTTCAGGCAGTTTTCTAACAAAATTTGGTTATGTTAATAAAATAACTCATCCAGGTCATTTCCTCTCTTTGATTCAACATATTATTTCTAGAGGAATGACTCAGAAAAATAATTCTCACAGTGTAGGTTTTCTGTGACAAATATTTTGTCAATCTAATATTCAGGTTTCTTCAAACTGTCACACTAATAAAGCTAGTTATTTGAAAACTCAATGCATTTAACAGTAGAGGCATACCAGGTAGAATTTTAACAGAGCTGGATTAGGATTAGAGACATGATGGTTAGGTTCATGTGTAAACTTGGCCAGGTAATGGTGCCCAGTTGTCTGGTCAAGCAAGCACTGGTCTATCTGTTGCTGCAAGGACATTTCATGGACTTAAATCATCATTACATTGATTGCATGTATGGCTGATTGCATCTGCAGTTGGCTAAGGGGAGTGAGTGTCTTCTGCAATGAGAAACCTTTAATCTAATTTTAATCTAATCAGTGGAAGGCTTTTAAGGGGGAGGTATAGCTTCAGCAGTCAGAGGAGAGAATTTTCATCTTTGCTTTAGTCAGCCACCCTCTCCTGGGGATTCATCAAAGACCTTCATCGGAGTGCTAGCTTGCAGCCTGCCCTATAGAATTTGGACTCGTGCATCCCCACAGTTGTATGAGACATTCTATAAAATCTCATACTATTTACAAATATGTCCTATTGGTTCTGTTTCCCTAGAGAACCCTGACTAATACAGAGGTAACTCAGAATCTTGATGATAATATTAAACAATAGCAATTTTATAGTGGAAACCTCCTCTTAGTTTTTGCACAAGTCATTTTGCCATCAAACTGAATTTAAATAAGTGTACAGACAGGTAAATGAAGGAATTTTTTCTTCAAAAACCATAAATCTAATAAAGTTGGTCATGTTAAAACCTGAATTTATAAGATGTAGGAGACAATGCCCATTACCATTCCCCCCTCCTCCCCCAAATTCATCCTTTTCTTTTTGGACAGAAGAATATCAGAGTTAATTTACTGCCACCTTTAGAGTTTCAGTGATTACTTTCATCCTGACTAAACTATAGTGTGGCTATACAGAGAAGGGGAGGGGTTATTAAGTTTTTTTGCTGTTTGTCAGGGTTGAAATATGTTACTCGACTGCAAAGGAATATGCTGTTCTTATTGGGGTGAATGTTTCTGAACTTTCCTTGCCAAGCTAGGGCACTGAGTTGGCCTGGAGAAACAGAGCTGGCCTAATGGAGTCAGTGGATGTCAGGAAGAGAATGCCCAGGGATCAGGGCAAAGAGGTCAGGGCAGAGTTGAAAACTTAAGAGACTATCTGTGACTTTGGAAATCTGAATCAGGGGTCTTATTATAAGGTGCTTGCAGTTTTCATAAAAGGCCCCAACCTAATCAGAGAAGTGTGAGACTACTTATACATAAGCATCAGTTTCAAAGTCCAGGGCTTCTGAGAAGTGGACATTTGGTAAAGGAGTCACCCTGGAGAACAAAGAATTGATATCAAAGGAGAGTCACTTAATGACATTTAACAGATGAGGGAACTAACATTTATTGAGTTGTTTCTTATCTGTATCTTGTTCAATATTACCATCATCCCTCAAGAAATTACAAAATGGTTGAAATAAAAGGCAAAAGGATTGTAGTAAAAAGCACTGGCAGCTTAAGGCTTGCTTTTGCATCTATGGTATGGGGTGTTCTAGACTCAAAATTGGCTGATGTCAGATAGTGATATATGTTAGACAACATAGCCCTTAGTTCATGGATATTCTCATATTAAATTTGAATGGCTCTAGTTTTGAGATAACATTTCCCCCACCTTTGTGCTAATGGCTGTTTCAGACCTAGTTATATGCTTTCCCAGATCCAGTCAACTTTACCTGTCACATGGTTCTTGGCTGTTTATCATAGCAACTCCAGGGCCCTGTCCAATCCATTTGGAATAAAGTGTTTTCCTGGAGGGAATATGGAAATACAGGGTGTTAATGCCCTCTAGGACAAACTTAACTAGTGAGAGACAAGAAACAGGAAAGAATAAGCAAATAAAGTACCTACTCTGGGGGTGCTAGGTTAGCTCAGTGGTAGAATTCCTACCCGCCATGAGGGAGACCTGGGTTTGATTCCCAGCACATGTATTCCACCACCACCACACCCTCCCCCCCCCAAAAAAAAAAATACAAGCAAACAAGCAAAAACAAAAACTCAACAGATGATGCTGCAATAGGGGAAAAAGAATGAAATGTGACCCCCGCCATACAGCATACAAAGAAAAATAAAATACCTACTCTTCTTTTCCTTGATGGATGGCTTCAAGATACAGTGACTCCATATGCCTTTCTGGAGAAGTTCCATGACTCCGAGCAATCATTTTATGTTTTATGACGCTGTAGACAGCTTAGTAATGCATTACTTTGTATATGTCTTTTCTCTTTCCCTGCCTTCTCTTTTTTTCTCTTGCTTTCCTGGGATTGTAAAGCCTAATAAAGCATTAGCATAAAAGTTTTGCCTTAGGTTCTTTTTCTTAGAGAACTGGGCCTAAGAAAATGGGTTACAGGATTAGCCCTAACAAAAGCAAACTCTCAGGATGGGATTTTGAATTTGGACTGCCTACTTGACTAAAGGCAATAGGGACCCTATGGCTGGTGGTATATGGGGTGATAACTCCTGGCAGTGGGTTTAAAATTAAAGAAGCTTTCACCTGTGGTTAACTGGGAGGAGATACATGGCAGTAGGCAAGACATTGGGAGATCAGGATGTAGAAAATGATAATTGTAAGGATTGTGACATAGGGTGGCTGCTTTTTGTGGCAGTGGAAGCCTTACAAAAAGAAAATGGTAGGCTTAGGGAAGCTTATTGATAACTTAAGGAATCCTCTGAAAACCACAGGTCCCAGTGGCAGTCTGGCCTAGAGATAGACTGGGTTGCAGGTTAGATCCAGATTCTAATTTGAAAGGCAGTAGAGATATAAAGAAAATAAAATTTGCAGACTCAAAGGATATACAAACCAGGGCCCTGATGGGAAAAGGGCACAAAGACCTGGGAGGAGGATGTTTAGGATAAACCTAAGAATCCTGGACTGAGAAAAACTAGTTGAGGGCCTCTTCCCCTTGGCAAAGTAAAGCAGTCTCTCCTTGTCTAAAGACTGTGCAATGACCTCATCTGAAGCACGTACCTCACAAAATGATGCTTATTCTCCTCAAAACCTTCCCTGCCCCTTTCTCCTTGCATCAGGTCAGTAAACAGGATCATGTTTCAGCACAATCTGAAAGGGAAAATATGGTCCTTGCATAGAAAAATGGCCTACCTATCAAGTGAATGACAGGATCTGGCTCTTCTTTACCAGTAAGAAATAGGGGAACATGTGTGGGAGTAGGTTTTGAGGATATCAGATTAGTGGGACAGATTGGATGGGTAGAATTCTTTAGTATGGGATGTTTTTCCTATGACTCAGGATGGGTCCAAACACACTGTCAGGTTGGCTCCTTGAAGCTTGGACATGACAGTGTCCTAGAGTATGTAAGGTGAAGTTGCCAGACATCTTGACATTATATTGAGCAAAAGGGACAGGTTCAGGGAAGTAGGAATGTTAGAATGAATTTACTATGTGCGACCTGAGAACACATCACTGATTATGTTCTCTGTGATAGTCCCATCTCTAAGCAATATAGGAAATGTACTAGTGTTGGATAAGACAATTTCTAAGGAAGTTGGTGATGCCTCTTCTTTGCAGGCCATGCTTGCAAATGTAGCCTTGGAATTAGTCTGCCTAATATAAATAAAAATTATGGGATTTCAGAATGACAGACATCAGTAGCAGCAGTAAATTCTCAGTGTCAAGAATGGACATAATTACTTTAATGGGCAGCAAGGCCACGGGGTCAATCAGGATGCCTTGATCTTCATGGATCTGTGGTGATTTTAGGGGCAAGATAGATGGACAACTGACCAGGGCACAGCTTGATTTGTATAACAAAAGAAATTCAAGATCTGGAAAGCAGAAAGCTGACATTAGTGCCACAATGGGAAAACCACCCAGTTTCTAGAACTAAAACACAGACCCAGAATCCATTGATTGAAGGAGAGAGCAGGTACCTCTGAGAATGAACTTGACAGTGCTACTAACGTATCTCTATGTGTTAGTTTCCCAGCTTCTAAAGCAAATACCATACATTGTGTTGTCTTAAACAATAGGAATTTATTAGATCATTGTTTTGAGGGTAGCAGAAGTCCAAAATCAAGATATGAGCAAGGTGAAGACTGTGGCATTCTGAATCTGGCTGCCTGCAATCCCTGGTCCTTGGTTTTTGTATAACATGGTTATACAAAGGTCTTTTCCTTTCTCTTCCAAGTTTTCTTGACTTCTAGCTCCTGGATACTCTCTGTGGCTTCTTTGTTCCTGTGTCCAATTTCCTTTGCTTATAAGGATTTCAACCATTTTAGATTAAGGCACACCGTTATTCAGTTTGGGTGTACCGTGACTAATAACCCCTTCTAAGATCCTAATTACAAATGGGTTCCTCCCCATAGGATCAGGAGTTGGGACCTGAGTATGTTTTTTGTGGGGGTCATGATTCAATCCCCAACAATATGATAAATATTCTTTTAATCCTTACCTAAAAAGACCTTTGGCCATTTACCGGAGTAACTGTTCCAGGGGAAAGGAGAATACCTAGACTCTTCAAATCTGCTAGATATGCGGTCTGAGTTGGCTCTGATATTAAGAGACTCAAAATGCCATTCTTGTCCCCCAGCAAGAATGGGGATTTTGGTAGCTGGATGATAAGTGGAGTTTCAGCCCAAGTCCAATTCACAGTAGGAACAATGGATCAGCAGACCCAACAACTTTAGTTATTTCCATGGTCCTTGAATATATAAATGGAAGAGATATCAGCTGGAATAGATATGAAAACTCTCACATGGATTCCCTGAACTGTGAGGATTAAGGACCATTATTTTCAGAAGAGCCAAATAGAAGTTCCAGAAACTGCTCTCACCCCCAGTAAAGAACTCAAATAAAAAATAATACTTCAGTGTTTGTATAAAGGTATAACTTTTACAGTGTGACTGTGTGATTCTGAAAACCTTGTTTTGATGCTCCTTTTATCCAGAGTATGGATAGATGAGTAAAAAAATATGGATAAAAAAATAATAGAGGGGAAAACTGTCGAGGGGGTGGCCAAGATGGCGGCTTAGCAAGATGCACGTTTTAGTTCATCCTCCAGAACAACTAATAAATAACCAGAAACAGTACAGAACAGTTCCTGGAGCCACGTCAGTGACCGGACAAACAGCGTACCCCAGTCTGGACCAGCTGGACCGGCTGCAAGCCTCCCCAGAACTGTGAGTTCCCCAAGACACGGCGGCCGGCACCCCTCCCCTGCAGACTGCTTCCCAGAGGGGAAAGGAAAGAGACTTTAACAGCAGCAGGGGCTGAGTCCAACCAAACACCAATTGTGGCATTAATTAACAAATTCTGACTACTAAAAAATGGGCCCCCAGCTCAGGTGAACCTGGTGAAGGCAGAGGTCACTCATTGGGCTAACGGAAAAAGAGGAAAGGGGAGGAAATGGAGGTTTTTGTGGCTGTGTTTCTACGGAGGCTTGGCTGTCTCTGGATTCAGTGGCAGGACGTCTCGGGCTGCAACTGCCCCAGGCATAGGCAGAAACGGGCTGCTTTCAGGGCTGTCTCCCACCTGTGCATTCCCCAGGGGAGGGGTGGAGCCCAATTCAGGTGGAATCCCTCCCTCCAGGAGTTCAGACCCCAGGGCTTGGCAATTTGAAGCCATTAAAACCAGGCTACAACCTCTCCTCTGTCTCCACCATGCCACCAGCAGGGAGAGTCTTCCAAAGTTAAAGGTGCCACAACATCTTATGCTGGTGCAACCCGCAGGCAGATGCACCACATACTGGGCAGGATAAGAAAAACAGAACCCAGAGACTTCACAGGAAAGTCTTTTAAACTGCTCGATCTCACCCTCAGGGAAAACTGATGCAGGTGACTCCTTCCCCCTGATAGGAGGCCAGTTTAGTCCGGGAAAACCCAGCTGGAGTCTATAATACCTATGTAGACCCTCCTAAGGGTGGGGAGGGAAAAGGCACCATACAAGCAGGGCAAGAAATTAGAAAACAAGAACTGAAAAATTATCCTCTGTTAAACAAAACCTAAGCTAGAGGTCCGGAAAAAGCTGAAATGAAGGTCAACAACAAATTCATCCAGCAAGAAAACCCTAGGTAAGAGAAGTGAAAGCAATCTCCAGAATAAACTAATTAAGGTAATTAAATGTCTAGATGCCAGCAAAAAATAACAAATCACACCAGGAAAATTGAAGATATGGCCCAGTCAAAGGAACAAACCTATAGTTCAAATGAGATACAGGAGCTGAAACAACTAATTCAGAATGTACGAACAGA
>PVIY010058676.1:0-12364 GCA_004026745.1 Myrmecophaga tridactyla | reverse complement strand
GAAATTGCTAGTGGTAAATGAAAGTGAGGGGTAAGGGGTATGGTATGTATAATCTTTTTTTTCTCTATTGTCATTTTATTGCTTTTTCTGTTGTCTTTTTATTTCTTTTTCTAAATCGATGCAAATGTTCTAAGAAATGATGAATATGCAACTATGTGATAATATTAAGAATTACTGATTGTATATGTAGAATGGAATGGTATCAATGTTTTTTTGTTAATTTTTTTAATTAATAAAAAAAGTTTTAAAAAATGTATGAATAAGAAGTTTTGCCAAGGATAAAAGTGTGTATGGAATTATTCTATGCAGCAAAAAAAAGAGAATATTTTATAACAGTGGTATTACTAGCATAATCAAGTAAACTGAAGTGAGCTATGGTAGCTAAGGGGAATTCATTCCATGTGTTTGAGATGGAGCTGACCCTTCCATCTTCCTTTATCAGCAAACACACAACCCTCGCCGATCCAATCAAAGTGTCCACCTTATGTCTGAAGGATGCACTGACAGAGAAGTAGATTGGTGAACGATGGTGTATACTTATGAATGAAGGTTGTGCTGCCACAAAAAGGAGCAAAGTCATGAAACATGCAACAATGTGAATGAACATGTGGGACATTTGGTGAGACGAAATATGCTAGAAACAAAAGAATGACAATGGTATGGTCACCTTTAAAAAATGCTTATAAGAAAACAGGGGCCTAGACTATAAGCTTTTAGAGCAGACACATTAAGTCTGGAGTGGTGCCACAAGGGTTCCAGGCACTGGAGTAACTTTCCAGAAACCTGCAACCTCCAGATGGGTGCCTGGTCCAGATAAGTCCTGAAACCTAGCCCAGCCTCTCCAGAACATCAGATAGTTCATCTCCCTACCCCATATTAGTGACAGACCCTTCCGATATGAAACATTTAGAAATGCCATAGTCCAAACACCCCTAAAGAGAGGGAAACATTTTACTGAGACTCCATGGAAAGATCAAAGGTGATGGTGGAGTTATACAGAGAAGATAAAATTTAACAAATGAATATGAATGCTGAATCATTAAATTGATATCTCTTTTAGTCTCCAATATTTTAGAGCAGTTAGAAATAAAACCTAAAATTGTGAAATTGAAACCCATGTCAAACTCTGAAATATGTTTTTCAAGTAATTGTGATGCTGTGTTTTGAAATTTATAGCTTTTTTTTATATTAAGGCCACCGTTTTCTTACATACATTCTGTGAATAAGCATGTAATCAATCTACTTGATAATTAAATCACCTCTAATTACATCATCTGCTACCATTGTGTTCATTATCCTAAAATTTGCTCATCTTTTAATGCTATAAAACGACTTTTAGTTTTATAGAATTACTGCACTTCGGAGAGACAGATTTGGGGGCCAATAGGCCATCTGCTCTACTGCTTCACGCTTAGCAATAAACTTTTTCTCTCTTTGAAATCCCCTTGTCTCAGGAATTGGTCATTTGAGTGCACAGGCAAAAGAATTCCATGTCTGGTAACAATTTGACCCTTCCAATTACTTCTTGAAATGCTGTTCTCCTGGGATTCTACCACTCATTCTCCTTGTGCCCTTAAAGGCACCCAGCATGTCTGAAGCGAGCGTGGAAAGACCACGAGCAGCACAGCACTTCGCTGTTGATCCAGGTCAGGGCCTTTTCCTTTTTTCTCTGGTTCCCTCTCCTGATGAAGGCCTCTGTGACAGTTTTAGACTGTTTCTCCTCGCTCTAACCCTGCACATCATCAGAACACTGCCTCTGCTAATTACCCCCAATTCCCCATGGAGAACTCTGGAATTATCTTAGTTTATGAGGGCTGCCGTAACAAAATACCACAAACTGGGCAGCTTAACAAAACAGAAATTTATTGTCTCACACTTCTAGAGACTAGAAGTCTGAAATCAAAGGTATTAACCGGGCGATGCTTCCTTTGATGTCTACAGGGGAGAATCTGCTCCGTGCTACTCTCCTGATTTCTGCTTGCTGGCAGTCCATGACATTCTCTGCCTCCGTCACCATATGGTGTTCTCTCCTTCAGCTGTCTGTGTCTTCTCTCCCCTTCTTATAAGGACTCCAGTCATATTGGATTAAGGGCTCACCCTACATCAGTATGACCTCAGTTTAACTTGCCTACTTCTATCTGTGACAACCCTACTTCCAAATAAGGACACCTTCTTAGGTATTGGGTAATAGGACTTCAACTTTTCTTTTTGGGGGGCATGATTCAACATATAATAAGCACCTGTAGTGAGAAGCAGCCTGCCTTAAATCTGAGCTAAGGTTCTTTCTTTTTTATTTATTTATTTATTTTTAAACATAACAACATACAAACACAAACATTCTTACCATATGATCATTCTATTCTTGGTATATAATCAATAACTCACAATATCATCACCATGATCATCTCTTAGAACATTTGCATCGATTCAGAAAAAGAAATAAAAAGAAAAAAGAAAAAAACTCATATATACCATACCCCTTACCCCTCCCTTTCATTGATTGTTAGTATTCCCATCTACCCAATATATTTTAGCCTTTATTTCCCCTATTTTTTTCTATACCCCTTACTATTCCCTTTCATTGATCACTAGCATTTCAATCTACTAAATTTATCTTAACATTTGCTCCCCCCATTTTTTATTTATTTTTAATCCACGTTTTACTCATCTGTTCATACTGTAGATAAAAGAAGCATCAGACACAAGGTTTTCACAATCACAGTCACATTACAAAAGCTATATCATTATACAATCATCTTCAAGAAACATGGCTACTGGAACACATGAGGTCAGGTTCTTGTGTCTTGTGCAGACTGATCCCATAAGACACATACCATCAAAAGAGAAAATTCAATATCCAAGACAGCACTTTCTATCAGTTCTTCTCTGGCCTTTGAACAACTCCATTTCAATTATTTTCAATAACTCTACTTGCCATGGATATTCCCTAAACATTAGTACTTCCCCAGGCTTAAACGTTACATAGTAATACCCAATTTGTATAATTAAATAAAATTAAATCCCTAGAAATTGGGTGATGTGTCCAAATACATAGTGGCAATATTAGCTAAGAATTTAATCTTCTAATGACAAGGAAAGTGTTTGGTCTGCTTCCTACAGCAGAGGGAACAGTACCATAATAGCCATCATTGGTCAGACTCCACAGTCAAACTTTATTTTTATTTTACACTGGAAACATTTTAAACAGAATATTGATATATAAATATATTCTAAGAGGAAAGAATCCAAAAGGCATTATCAAGTGTGGAACAGTATAGGAACTAAGAATTGTCTTTCTTGAGAAGAAAGTTTTTAGGAAAGAGCAGACAGCTGTCTCAAATATCTACACTTCTGTACTTTATAAAGGAAACTAGGTTTAGTGTGTGTACCTCATGAGGAGGTTTAGAACAAAGAATAAAAGTAGCAATTAAATCAATCTGGGTTAAAGGCATAATAATAAAAGAAATTTCTAATTAGAATTGTTCCAGATGTATCAGGTTGCCTTGTGAATTGATGAACTCCCATTCAGTAAAACTTTTCAAGCAGGAGTTAGATGCCAGTCTATCAGAATGTTGGAGATACATGCTCCATCTATGATTGATTAGGTAGCTTTTAAGATCCAGATCCTTTTAATTAGGAATGTGTCTCAAGTCAGTTACTATCAGTAAAACTCCTGATTAGTGCTTCTCAAGCTTTAGTGCGCATTGGGAATTGCCTAGAGAGCTTGTTAAAACACACGTTCCAGGGCCCCCTCAACCCGCAGAGAATCTGAAGAGGAGCCCAAAGAATTTTATTCTCTAACAAGCTCCTCAATGATGCTCTGCTGGCCCAGGGACCAAGCTTTAAATAGCCCTGAAAATCATAATTTATTCATTAGATATTTGTGAAGAGATGAAAGAAAATTCAAAAGTTTTGGCAAGCAAAAAAGGGAAATGAAAATTAATGTGTACTTGGCAAATATATCAGAAATAAAACAGTGTAATGACTACTTCAAAGGAAAAGAATCCTTCTAAAACATAGGCCACATCAACCCGACAGTATAAAAACATTTGGAAAGGAAATTAATTGGTGCATATGGCTGTGGGTGTCAGTTTTAACAATACTACACATCCCATCAAAGACATTCTTATAAACATTTGGTTATGCAATTCAGAGGAGATGGTGCCATTCTAAAACATCCTGCTTGCGGATGAGGGATGGACTTGGGCTCAGGTATTTCTTTTACTTAACTCTAATGACTTCTTAAAGCAACTTCACCCAGATAAGCAACAAAACCCAGGGTAGAGTTTGTGGATTACGAATAAAAGACAACTGTTAGGCCAGATAGTACAGTTAAGTTTGAAAATGTCTTTACTCTTGAAGAAGGAATCTGATGATACCATCTTCAAAATATCCTCTTCCCAATGGCAAGTCCAAAGGAAACCTTGTTCATCCCTCCAGGTTCACCTCAATTGCACTTCCTCATTAAGTCATACCTAATTCTATCGAGAGAATATGCTCCAAATCCTTATCTCACGTTTGGCTATTTTTTTTTTTTTTTTGCTTAGATATCTTTTATCATTAGGGCATTACACTTTTCATAAAATAAGTATAATTTACAGGAATTATGCAAGGCACCTGTGGTGGTGAGGTCCATTCAGGTGTCAGCTTGGCCAGGTGACGGCACCTAGTTCTGTTGCTGTGGACATGAGCCAATGGTACGTGAACCTCACCTGTTGCTGATTACATCTGCAGTCGGCTAGGAGGCATACCTGCTGTGATGAATGATGTTTGATTTAATTGGCTGGTGCTCAAATGAGAGAGCTCAACGTAGCACAGCCCAAGCAGCTCAGCATACCTCATCTCAGCACTTGCGGCTGAGCCCAGGCCTTTGGTGATACAGGTGATCCCTGGCATCAAGGAATTGAGAAGAACTTCTTGACCAAAAAGAGAAAGAGAGAAATGTGAAAAAATGCAGTTTCAGTGACTGAGAGATTCCAAACAGAGTTGAGAGGTTATCCTGGAGGTTATTCTTACACATTATATAGGTAACCTTTTTTAGGTTATGGTGCATTAAGAGTGGCTAGAAGGAAGTACTTGAAACTGTAGAGATGTGTTCCAGTAGCCTTTTTTCTTGAAGATGATTGTATAATGACATAGCTTTTACAATGTGACTGTGTGATTGTGAAAACCTTGTGTCTGATGCTCCTTTTATCCATGGTATGGACAGATGAATAAAAAATATGGATAAAAATAAATAATGGGGGGACAAAGGTTAAAATAAATTGAGTAGATGGAAATACTAGTGGTCAATGAGAGGGAGGGGTAAGGGGTATGGTATGCATGAGTTTTTTCTTTTTTATTTCTTTTTCTGGAGTGATGCAAATGTTAAAAATGTTAAAAAAATTATCATGGTGATGAATACACAACTATATGATGATATTGTGAACCATTAATTGCACACCAACAAAAATAAGATTTTATTGTATTAAAAGAGTAGTGTATTGATTTGCCAAAGTTTTGTAACCTAGTAAAGGTATTACATTCCTTGGGTTTGTACTTCTAAAAGCCTTTATGAATTAGTATGCTGTACTGTGGGCTAGTTATGTTAACTGGAAAAATAAAGTCATATTACTTTAGTGATAATTTCCATTCCAAAAATATCATTCTAGTACCAAATCTAAACACTGTGGTTTTAATTGTGGTTTAGAGCAGAGCAGTCTTTTATTTTTAATACAAACTAACATATTTTATCAGCTACAATTTCTCCTTTTAAAGTTTCTTTATGAATAGGGTAATTGTGTTTGTATACAAAAAGGTGGCTCTGCTTTGTTCTAGGGTTAGTCCAAAGGCAGGTAGAGTTTCAATGCATGAAAACCTTTAAAATTCTACCTTAAGGTGATTCAATATGCCAATACCAATTTTAAGGTACTTTTTCAAAAGTTGTAAACTTTTAACATAAATGCTGGAGCCTTTAAAATTAGATAGTCATATGAATTTCAATTTGTCTCTTTTATTGAGAGGCCCTGCATCTCTTTGTTCTCATCAAGTCACATACCTTTTCTCCAGGTTATTACCAAAAAAGTCTACCTAAAATATGGTTGTGTGCATGTGTTTTTAATAAATAAATATATTGCCAGCATGGGAAAAACCTAGAGGATCCAACATTGTACATCAATTTTCAATATCATTTCTCTACAAATGCTGCTTCCATCGGTGTCTTCATGCTTCCTCTTCCTGAAGCCATCAATTTTTCAATCTCAGCATTCGACTTATGTATTACCCATTCCATCACTTCTTGTCCGTTATTAGCATTTGAAGAAATTGTACTTGCCATCAATCCTTCCAGGTTACTGCTGAGACTGACTCCTTTCACAGTGATAATGGCTTCTTGAGTCAAAACAGTTTTTTTCTGAGTCTTGAAAATGTGGTTTGTATATATCTCTCATCTACTGAAACCATATATGTAAATGAAATAGATTTCACAATGGAAAGCAGTTCCACTCTGTGCTGAGAAGTCTAGGGCTGTGCAACTTTCCAGAGAGACCTATATGTCTATCCAATACTTCAAATCCAACCACACTTGGGTTCATAGAAGTTGGGTATTTCTGCCTTGCAGATGTTGTAACAGTTTCCCAGGGTCGTCAAAGACTCTGAACTCCATTATTTTCTGGTGGTGCTAGCGGACAGTGAAGTAAGAGGCAGCACCTGCCCACGACCCAAGCTCCCAGCCACCCGAAGCACCCCAACCTCTCCAACCCTCTAACACTGTGCAGGTGCTGTCCGGCCCAACGTGAGGGAAGTCCGGCTGCATCTGCCCTCTTTCAACTATCTTAAGACACTGCTTACTATATTCTGACTTGTAAGTAAATGTTATTTCTTATATTGGTGTCCGACCAGTCACAAATGCGGGTAAACGGAGGGTGTACAATATAAAAAACTATTAAATTCAGAAAAATTAGTGCACAGGAACAAATACAAAGAAACTATGTGCTGTGCGAGGACTAAGGGAGTATATCCAAGAAAGAACAAGGTTGGAAGAGGGCCTCTTCCCCAAGGCTGCAGTTCCCTGGAGAAGGTGTAGTTCAGTCCACTGAATAGTAGAGAGGTTTGCTGGTTTACTGAGGGGGGGACTGTTCTAGGGTCACTGGGCAGGCAGGAAGCAACCCTCTGGAATGCCAGTGTTACATAGCTGATCAGCGACCTGGTCAGCATGTGAGTGCAGAGGGCATGGGGGCCCAGGCAGCCAGCAAGCCACATGTGGGCCTGCAGAGATAATGAGGGCACTGATGTGGGCAGGAAGGTTTTGGTTTCTATGTTACTAGACTGAATATGTGAGATCATCTAGTGACCATGTGTTCTAGACACAGCTGAAGCCGAGCTCCAACACATGTTGTACCCACACTGCTGACCTACCTTGTAGCAGTCGGAAACATCAGGAGACACCCTTTCTACACCCTCTACTGAGAAAGCCTAACATTGTGCTCACTGAAAACTGTACAATGCTTAAAAGAATTCTATCTATTAGCAAAAAGGATATATTAAAAGGGTGAATTTGGAGCTGAGAGGCAATTAGAATTATAATTGCCATGTTTGTGTAATTCTTAGATGATTGCTTCTTTTTTTTGTCATTGTTTCTTTTAAGATTAAAGACTGGGTTTCATATTTTTAGTCTCTCGGGTGCCTAACTCTTTTAATGAAAAATTCCTTGGTAAATATTGAGAACTAGGTCCTAGCTGTCTTTTCTTCAGAAATTGGCAAGTGGATCCTAAAATTCATATGGAATTGCAAGGGACACAGCCAAAACAATCTTGAAAAAGAAGAACAAAGTTGGAGGACTCACACATCCCAATTTCAAAACCTACTACAAACTTACAGCGATCACAACAACGTGCTATTGGCATAGGAATAGACATATAAATCATGGGAATAGAATTGAAAATTGAGAAATGAACTCATATATCAATGCAATGGTCAACTGATTTTTAACAAGGGTGCCAAGACCATTCAATGGAGAAAATACAGTATTTCAATAAATGTGTCAGCGGTAATTCAACAGCGATGTGTGAAAGAACAAAGTTGGGCTCTTACCTCATACCATATACAAAAATTAACTCCAAATGGATCATAGACCTAAATATAAGAACTAAAACTATAAAGCTCTTAGAAAAAATCCACAGGAATAAATATTTGTGACCGTGGATTAGGCAATGATTTCTTAGATATGACACCAAAAACACAAGTGACAAAAGCATAAATAACTTGGGCTTCATCAAAATTAAAGACGTTGGTGCATCAGAGGACAACACCAAGGAAGAGAAAAGAGAACCTGTGGAATGGAAAAAATATTTGCAAATCATATATCTAATAAGGGTCCAGTATCCAGAATATAAAACTAATTCTTACAATATAACAATTTAAAAACAAGTAACCCAATTAAAAAATGGACAAAGGATTTACATAGATATTTCCCCCAAAAACAGATACAAATGGCAATAAGCACATGAAAAGGAGTTCAATATCATAAAGAAATCAATCAGGTTGATCATTAGGAAATCATTTGGGAAATGCAAATCAAAACTACACTGAAGTACTACTTCATACTCACCAGCTATTATGAACTATGCTGTTATGAACATTCATGCATAAGTTTTTGTGTGGACACATGATTTCAATTCTCTTTAGTGTATACCTTTTAGTGAAGTTGCTGGTTGCATAGAGTTATTTTTTTGCAGAACTACCAAAGGCTGTGGTCAGAAAGACAATAACAAGTGTTGAGAAAGATGTGGGAAACTGGAACCCTTATACATCGCTGGTGGGAATATAAAAAGATGCAGTTGCTTTGGATTATTTCTATTATTTCTATTTTTTTTTGTCCTCCCATTCATTTATCTCTTCTTTAATCTTTGTTATTTCTCTTCTCCTACTTGCTTTGGCATTAGTTTACTGTTCTTTCACAAGTTCCTCCAGGTGTGCTTTTAAGTCCTCGATTTTTGCTCTTTCTTCTTTTTTTAATATAGGCATTTAGGGCAATAAATTTCTCTCTCAGAACAGGGTTTACTGCATCCCATAAGTTCTGATCATTTGTATTCTCATTTTCATTCATCTCCAGGTAGCTACTGATTCCTCTACCAATTCCTTCTTTGACCCACTGTTGTTTAAGAGTGTGTTATTTAATCTCCATATATTTGCAAATGTTCTCAGTCTTTGGTGCTTATTGAGATCCAGTTTCATCTCATTGTGATCAGAGAAAGTGCTTTGAATAATTTCAATATTTTTAAATTTATAAAGACCCGTTTTGTACCCAAGCATATGATCTATCCTGGAGAATGTTCCATGGAGCACTAGAGAAGAATGTATAAATTGTACTTTGGGGTGCAATGACCTATATATGTCTGTTAGGTCTAATTCATTTATCAAGTTAATTAACTTCTCTATTTCCTTGTTGATCTTCTGCTGATTACTCTAGCTCTAGAGGAGAGTGGTGTATTGAAATCTTCTACTATTACTGTTGAAACATCTATCACTCCCTTCAGTTTTGCCAATGTCTGTCTCATGTACTTTGGAGCTCCTTGATTGGGAGCATAAACATTTATGATTGTTATATCTTCTTGATGAATTGACCCTTTAGTTAGTATATAGTGTCCTTCTTTGTCTCTTATGACATCTTTACATTTAAAGTTTATTTTGCCTGATATTAGTATAGCTACTCCTGCTTTCTCTTTGTTACAATTTGCATGGAGAATCTTTTTCCATTCTTTCAACCTATTTGTATCCTGTGTCTAAGAAGAGTCTCTTATAAGCAGCATATAGCTGGATTATGTTTCTTAATCCATTCTGCCAATCTGTGTCTTATAATTGGTCAGTTTAGTCCATTAACATTCAACGTTATCACTGAAAAGGCGTTTCTTCATTCCACCATCTTATTTTTTTTATTTGTCAGATCTATATATTCTTTTCCCTCTTTCTCTTTGTATTCCTTAAATTTACCCTTAGTGGTACTCTTCAATTCTGTGCCCTCCTCCAGACCTCCTTCTCCTGTCTTTTTTTCAGGCAGCAGAATTCCTTGTAGTATTTCTTGTAGGGCTGGTCTCTTGTTGATAAATTCTTTCAGGACTTTGTCTGTGAAAACTTTAATCTCTCCCTCAATTTTGAAGGACAATTTGTCTGGGTAAAGAATTCTTGGCTGGAAGTCTTTCTCTTTCAAGATCTTGAATATATCATACCACTGCCTTCTCACCCCCAGGGTGTTAGTTGAGTAGTCTGAACTCAGGCTTATTTGATTTCCCTTGTATGTAGTAGATTGTCTTTCTCTTGCTGCTTTCAGCGTTTTCTACTTCTCTTCAACATTTGGCCAATTTACTAGTATGTGCCTTGGGGAAGGCCTATTTGGATTTTGTGCTAGTTTGAAATGATGTATGTACCCTAGAAAAGCCATGTTTTAATCCTAATCCCATTTTGTAAAGGCAGCCATTTCTTCTGATCCCTATTCAGTATTGTATGTTTGAAACTGTAATTAGATTATCTCCCTGGAGATGTGATTTAATCAAAAGTGGTTGTTAAGCTGGATTAGGTAGAGGCATGTCTCCACCCATTTGGGTGGGTCTTGATTAGTTTCTGAAGTCCTATAAAAGAGGAAACATTTTGGCGAATGAAAGATTCAGAGAGAGCAGAGAAGAATGACATAGCCATGAGAAGCAGAGTCCACCAGCCAGCGACCTTCAGAGATGAAGGAGGAAAATGTCTCCAGGGGAACTTCATGAAACAGGAAGCCAGGAGAAGAAGCTAGCAGATGATGCCACGTTCACCATGTGCCCTTCCAGGTGAGAGAGGAACCCTGACTGAGTTCACCATGCGCCTTTCCAGATGAGAGAGAAACTCTGTGTTCACCATGTGCCCTTCCACTTGAGAAAGAAACTCCTGAACTTCATCAGCCTTCTTGAACCAAGATATCTTTTCCTGGATACCTTAGAGTGAACAGTTCTATAGACTTGTTTTAATTGGGACATTTTCTCGGCCTTGGAACTGTAAACTAGCAACTGATTAAATTCCCCTTTTTCAAAGCCATTCTATTTCTGGTATATTGCATTCCAGCGGCTAGCAAACTAGAACAGATTTATTCTATTTTTGGAGTTTTTTTGGCTTCTTTGACTTATATATTCATGTCCTTTAAGAGGGTTGGGAAGTTTCCCCCCATTATATCCTAAACTACTGTTCCTAGCCCTTTACTCCTTTCTTCTTCTTCTGGGACCAGAATGATTCTTATATTTGCATGCTCTGTTTTGTCAATTATTTCCCTGAGTTCCCATTCAATTTTTTCCATCTTTTTTTGCCATTTGCTGTTTTGAGTCTTCAAAGTCAATTATCCTGTCCTCTGTGTCACTTATTCTTTCTTCTGTCTCTTCAAATCTGGTGTTGTGTGCCTCTAGTATGTTTTTTATTTGGTCAACAGATTCTTAAATCTCTGTGATTTCTGCTATTTTTCTATTTATTTTTTCAAATTCCTCTTTGTGCTCTTCTACTGTCTTCTTGATCTCCTTTATGTCATTTGCTATCCCACTTATTGTATTAAGTAGAGTTGTATGAACATTTTTGATTAGTTGTTCCAATGTCTGTGTCTCCCCTGGTGTTTTAATTTGGTCATTAGGCAGGGCTATATTTGTCTGCATTGTGATATGCTTAATGATCTTCTGCTGTCTTTGTGGCATGTAGATATTTTGATTGATTTACTTTGGGAGTTGATTTCTTTCAGTAGTCTAAGGCCTTGTGTTTGCAGGATGGTTATACAGCGGGGAGCAGGGTACAGGGTGGAGCACTCAGTATAGTGATTTGTTTCAGGGCAGGCATGGGCACAAGTTAGGGATGGTATGCTGATGCTTGTGAACGTGGGTGCCCAGCGGCCAGGGAGGATGTAGATGTACAGTTGCACCAGTCTGGGGGTCGTAACCCTGATATGCACTGGTCTAAGGCACAGGGCTCTTTGTGCACATGTGTAGAGCTGTGGTAGCAGGTTGGTGTTATGCCTTCATGGATTGGCAGCAGCTGTGACCCAGCTGAGCAGGTCAGCACTTTCTCAGAGCTGGGAAGTGAGGCTAAGGGCTGTGTGCATGTGAGGTTCTAGAACTGCTGTAAAGTGTGGTTCCCAGAGCTGAATGACATAATTGGGGTCCCGCGTCCATGCGTGGGCCTGGGAGTGCCGTAAATAGATGCACTATGCTCGGGGGGAGGGGGGTGAGGCTGTGTGACACTATGGATGGGGAGGCAGGGGTAGCCTAGGTATGGAGGTTAGTGCATACAACCTTTATGTGCTGGTGAAAACCTGCAGGGAACAGGGAAGGGAGGAGGTATGTAGGCGAGGTGGGTTGGGCTGCACTTGGGGTGGGGT
>PVIY010058675.1:0-12367 GCA_004026745.1 Myrmecophaga tridactyla | reverse complement strand
TTCAAAAGACTAGGAAAAAAACTAAATCTTAAACAATGGAGAGACAGACTTTCAGAATAGACCAAACAAGATAATCAAATGATCAGATACAAGCAAAAAAATCACAAGGCATACTAAAACTTAAGAAGAAAATGTCCAGTCAAAAAAACAGATCAAAGAGTCAGAGGAGATACGATCTGGAGTAACCAATCAAAGATGTGCAAATAATAATCCTGAATCAATTGAAAGAAATGAAATAAAATATGCATGAAGATATAAAGGATATTAACAAGACATAATAAAAACATAAAGAAGACTTTGTAAGAATGCATGAAAAATAACAGAAATTATGGAAATAAAAGACACTGAAGATGAAATTTAAAAATATACTGCAGATACATAACAGCAAATTCATAAAGGCAGTAGAGAATCAGCAAAATAGAATGCATATCAATCAAATTCAAACAGACAGAAGAACAAATGAATCAGAAATGGAAAAATTGTGCCAGGTCCTATAGAAAGGTTTGACAACACAGAGTGTGTCTACATATATCATGAATGTCTCAAAAGGAAAGAATGGTAAAGGGTCAGAAAGAATATTAGATGAAATAATGGCTAAAAATTTCCCAACCTTTAAAAAAGACATAACTATTCAAATACAAGATTTCCAATATACCCTAAGCAGAGCAAATCTGAATATACCCACTCCATGCCACATAGTACTCAGACAGTCAAACACCAAAGACAAGCAGAAAATTCTGAAGGCAACAAAAGGGATTCACCACATACAAAGGAAACAAAAAAGATTAAGTGCTGATGTATCATCAGACACCATGGAGGTAGGAAAGTAGTAGTATGATATATTTGAGATACTGAGAGAAAAATTCCCAGTCAAGAATACTCTATCTAGCAAACGTATATTTTGAAAATGAAGGACAATGAACAATATTGTCAGATAAATGTAACCTGAAAGAGTTTGTTAATAAAGACAAGGTTGATAAGAACTACTTGAGGGATTTCTATTAGATGAAAGGAAAGGACATGAGAGATAGGTCTAGAGAAGGCACAGAATTGAAGCAAAGTGGTAAGGGTGACTTAAAGGATAAAAAGTGAGACAATAAATGAATCTCACAAATGAAACCCAAAGTATAAGATGGGTAAATTAAGAACTGCCTTAACGGTAATATTATTGAGTGTTAATGTATTAAAGTCAGACACAGATTGGCAGAATGGAATAAATAAAGATCCATCTATGGGCTTTTACAAAAGAATCACTTTAGAACCAAAGATACAAATAAAAATACGAAAGTATGGGAAAAGGTATTCTATGCAAAAAGTAACCGAAAAAAATTGGGGGTAGCTATACTAATATAAATAGACTTTAATTGAAAAAATGTTATGAGATAAAGAAGGACACCATATATTTTTTTAAAAAGAAGAATTCACCAAGAAGAAATAACAATAAAAATATTAATGATCCTAAACAATCTTTGCTGACCCAAAGTAAATGAGACAAACTCTGGCAAAACTGAAAGGAGTAATAGATGATTCTACCATAATATTAGGACACTTTAAGATACCACTCTCTCCAAAAGATAGAATATCTAAACAAATTCAGAAAGAAATAGAAACTCTAAATATGATAAATAAATTAGACCTGAAAGACATATATAGAAGCTTGCACTCCATATCATCAAGGGATACATTATTCTCAAGTACCCATGGAACATTCTCCAGGATAGACCATATGCTGGGTCAGAAAACAAGTTTTAATATTTTTTTGAATTGAAATTATTCAAAGCACCTTCTCTGATCATAATGGATGAAACTAGAAATTGATAATGAACAGAACCAGAAAATACACAATTATACACAGGCCATACAATACAATGTTAAAAATTTAGTCAGTCAATGAAGAAACTGCAAGAAAAGTTAGTAAATATTTTGACACAAATGAAAATGAGGCAGTGTCAAGAATAAAATGGATAGCCTTACACACCTACATTAAAAAAGAAGAAAGAGCTAATATGTATGACCTAATGAAACAACTGGAGAAACTAGAGAAAGAAGAGCAAACTAATCCCATAGCAAAAGAAAGAAAGAAATAACAATATTAGAGAAGAAATTAATGAAACATAGAATAAAAGTAGAGACATTTAATAAATTCAAAATGTGATTTGAGAAGATTTATAAAATTAAAACAAATAATAGCTAGCTGACAAAGATAAAAAAGGGAGAAGCTGCAAATAAAATAAAAAATGAAAGAGGGGCATTAACTCAGACACCAAAGAAATCAAAATGGTCATAAGTGGTTACTATGAACAACTTCCTAGAAACAAACTTTCAGCCTACACTATCTCAAGAAGAAAGAGAAGTCCTCAACAGACCAGTCACAAGTAAATTAATCAAATCAGTTGTAAAAACTACCCACAAACAAAAATCCAAGACTGGACAGCTTCACAATTTTCTCATGTACTCTGAGAATGTTTAATATCAATCCTGCTCAAACACTTCTAAAAAAATTGAAGGGGGAAACTAGCTAACTTGTTTTCTGAAGCCAGTCTTCATAATACCAAAGCCTAAAAAAGAAGCTACAAGAAAAGAAAACTCAAGATATATCTCTCTGATGAATATAGGTTAAAATTTCCTCAACAAAATATTGCAAATAGAATCAAACAGCATAGTAAAGAATTAAACATCATTACTGAGTGTGTTTTACCTCAGGAATGCAAGGGTAGTTCAACACAGGGAATCAATTAACATAATACACTATAGTAAGAAATTAAAAGGGAGAAACCACATGATCATCTCGAGTGAAACACTAAAGGCATTTTGGAAAATTCAGCATCATTTTATGACTAATGCATTTCAAAATGTAGAAATTAAAGGAAACTTTCAAAGCATGATAAAGGACATATATTTAAAACCTAGAGCTAACATCACACTCAATAGTAAGAGTCTGAAATCTTTCCCTCTAATATCTGGAACAAGATGGGAATTCCCACTGTTACTGCAACTACATTGTGTTAGAAATCCTAGTTACAATTAGGTAAAAAAATATAAAAAAAAAGACAACCAAATTGGAAAGGAAGAAGTAAAACTGTAACTATATGCAGATGACATAATTCTATATTTAGAAACACCATAAAATGATAACAAAGCTACCTGAGCTAATGAAAAGTTAAGGAAATTGGCAGGATACATAATCTACATGAAAAATAAATGGTATTTTATACACTAGTAATGAGCTATCTGGGGAGGTAATTGAGGAAAAATTCCAATTACAGTAACACCTAAATATCTAGCAATGGACTTAACCAAGGAAGTCAAGGACTTGTACTCAGGAAACTATAAAACCACAATGAGATATCATCTCACATCTAGAATGGCCATTATAAACAAAAAATCTACACGTGCTGGAAAGGATGTGGAGAAATAGGCACATTCATTCATTTTGAAGAACGATGCAATTGCTCTGAAAAGCAGTTTGGTGTTTCCTCAGGAAGCTAAATATAAAATTGCTGCATGATCTAGCAATCTTAATGCTAGGTACATATTCTGATGAATTGAAAGCAGAGACACAAATGGACATTTTTCACACTGATGTTTATAGCAGCATTACTGGCAATTGCCAAGATATGGAAACAGCCCAATTGTCGATCAATGGATGAGTGATTAAACAAACTGGCATATACATTATGATGCAATATTACAAAGTGGTAAAACAATGAAGTCATGATGCATGAAACTACCTGAATAAGGTTGAATACATTATGTTGAGCAAAATGAACCAGGGAAACGCTGTACAGTCTCACAAGCATAAATCAAGTACAGTAAACAAATTTTGAGAGTTACAGTTGAGAACACAGGTTAGCAGGAGATATAAAGAGGGTAGAATTTGGGAACTTGATGCTGAAAGAGTACAAAATGGTCAACAGGGTTGGTTGTAAAGATCCAGAAATAGCATGATATGTGATTGTTGCACAATATTATAAGTATTTTGAACAAAATGGAAGCTGCTGTGGCTGAAAGAGGAAGGAAAGTGGCTTGTATGATATCAGAAGGAATAATAGATGATAAAAACTAGGACCACATGCAATAGTGAAACCTAGAGTGGACAATGATGTGGACTAAATGTACAAACATAAAAAAGTTCTCACTTCAGAATAACAATTGAAGGTCACCATTGTAAAGTGCAAAACAGGGTATGATATATGTAGAAATACAATTAATGCAAACTAGCATCTATGAGAAACAGTAATATTGTAGTGTTCTTTCTTTACTTGTGACAAAGGCAATATAGCAAAACAAAATGTCAATTGTGAAGGGGATATGATGGAGGGGTATGGGATTCTCATTGTTCATATTGTTTCTCTTTTTCTCCCTTTCCTTTTTTTTCTCCTCTTCATCTCACTTGGTGGAGAGAACGAATATTTTCTCACATAGATGGTGATGAATACATAACCACGTGATTTAATCTTGGAGATAACTATGTGATTATACCATAGGAAAGTAGATAAAAACAACCCTCTCAAGCCAGTATGGTGGTTCCATAGAAGACTAAATATAAGGTTGACACATGGTCCTTCAACCCCATTAGTACACAAAAAGTTGGAAGAAATGAAAGCAGAGACACAAACAGACATTTGCTCATTGTGTTGATTGTGGCACTCTTTATGATTTGCAATGGATTGAAGTGCTCTAAGGTACATTGACTGCTGAAGGGTGATACATGTTGTATATATACAATGGAATAATGAATAGCTGTAGGAAGAAATGATGGCATGTGGCTTGCAACTAGAGAATGAACCTTTTGGAAATTATGTGGAATGAAATAAGCCAAAAAGTGTATGGTCTCACTAATATCAACTAAAATTAATGAGCACACTCTGAGAATTGAATTTGAATGTGTAGGATTTAAGAGGATAGAAAGTTGGCAGGGATTGGGCAAACAATGATTCAGTACAGAAGTGCAAATAAGGCTCATTGTAAAGGGTTCTTGATTGGAAGCTCTTACAGAAGTCACATCTGTTCCTGAGTTTTAACTATTATTTCTAAATTGTGAGGTGCTGTACTTTTTGTGTATACTTGGCATTTCCCTGGAATATTGGGTATCTTTGGGACACCTGAGTCTCAGAATTAGTGTTCTGTAGCTCTGAAAGTCAGCATTACTCAATATAGCAACTGTTAAAGAAATTAAAATACAGGTCAGACTTCAATTCATGATATGTAGGTAATGGACATGGTTAGGACTAAGGTAAATTAGAATACAAGTTAAAGGATTATATTGTCATTTATTGTAAAACTTCAACCTTTGTGGGAAATCAAGGGAAAAATGTTCATCTGGTAAAATTTTAAATTTTTTGTAACACGTTATGTAATATAACCTGTCTGGTCAGTTAATATATACGACTTAATTACATGAAACGTATAACAGGGAGTGAGTTCTTACTATTCTAAGCAGGATAATGTAATATCCAGACACATTCCTGGGTGTTTTGGGGAAAGATAAAAAGTATTTACACAGTCATCATAAGGGACTGGGGGAAAGGATGGATCTATTAAACTTCGACACCAGGGGAAAATCTGATATTCTCTCAGGCATTAAGCACTCCAAACTTAAGGAAAAAAGCCCCTCAACATTGAGGCTTTCTCTTTTGAAACGTATCTCTGCAATTGTAAAGCAAAGCCTGAATGTAATTATTCTTAAAAATCTAGAGCCTCTTTTGTTGTTCATATGTGACTCAACTCTGCCAACTCTGCAAATAAACTAAATACCCTCCCTCACGTGACATGTAACATTACTCACAGGGGCATAAGTCTTCTTGCCAACATGGGATATGTGACCCTAGCACTGGCATCATGGGATTGACAATGACCAAAAGGGTGAAGTGAAATAGAACAAAATAAAGTTTCAGTGACTAAGAGATTTCAAATAGAGTTGCCAGATCATTCTTGAGATTACTCTTGTGAAAACATATTTGCTTAAAACTCAAGTGGGCCACTATTCTCGTTTGCTAGCCTTCAGAATGTGATACATGAGAAATGGAATGGCTTCTCAAAAATGGGAATTTACTAAATTACATGATACAGTTCTAAGGCCATCAAAATATCCCAATTAAAGCAAATCTATAGAAATGTTCAGTCTAAGGAATCCAGGGAAGATACCCTGACTGAAGAAAGCTGATGAAGTTCAGGATCTCTCATGTGAAAAGGCAAATGGTAAACTCTCATCGTTTCTCTCTCATTTGGAAAGGCACATAGTGAACACAGTATCATCTGCCAGCTTCCTCTCCAGGCCTCTTGCTTCAGGAAGCTCCCTGGCAGCATTCTCCTTCTTCACCTCCAAAGGTCACTGACTGGTTGTCTCTGTGTTTCTCTTGTCATTCTGTCATGTTTTTGCAGCTCTCTCCTCATTCTCAAAAACAGCACCCTCTCCAAAACGTCTCCTCTTTGATAGGATTCCAGCAAACTAATCAAGACCCATGTAGAATGGGTGGAGACGTATCTAAATCTAATCAAGTTTAACACCTACAATTGATTGAGTCACATCTGTGTGGAGATAACCCAACCAAGCTTCCAACCTAATAATACTGAATATGGATTAGAGAAAATGGTGCTCTCATAAGATTGACTAGGATTACAACATGGCTTTTCTAGGGTACATAAATCCTTTCAAACCAACACAGGCACTATTTTCTGAAGTCTCCTGGTCTTGCTAGCTGCTGAAATGCAACACACCAGAGATGGATTGGCTTTTAATAAAAGGGATTTATTTCATTAATTCTTCAGAGGAAAGGCAGCTAACTTTCAACTGAGGCTCTTTCTTATGTGGGAAGGCACAGGGTGATCTCTCCTGGCCTTCTCTCCAGGCCTCTGAGTTCCAACAACTTTCCCAGGGATGATTTCTTTCTTCATCTCCAAGGCCCTGGGCTGAGCTGTGAGTGCTGAGATGAGGTATGCTGAGCTGCTTGGGCTATGCTACTTTGAGATCTCTCATTTAAGCACTAGCCAATTAAGTCAAACACCATTCATTGCAGTAGACAAGCCTCCTTGCCAACTGCAGATGTAATGAGCAACAGATGAGATTCATGTACCATTGGCTCAGGTCCACAGCAACAGAATTAGGTACTTTCACCTGGGAAAGTTGACAACTGAATGTAACTACCACATGTCCACCCCTTGTCAACTTGGGAACTGCATTCATCACCTTAAACAATATTAAGGTGCAAAAAATTCTCTTCTGGCTATGGACCTATGAATCTCAGAACAAGTTATCTTGTGCCAATATACAAAGGAAGACATTCACAGGATACAGATTTTCATTTCCATAGTGAGAAATTGGAATGAATGCAAGGGTCACAAGACCCAAACATTTCTGAAAACCTGCAGGGCAAGACCATTGGATTTCAAAGTCTGAAAGTCATTTATCCTTCAGCTTTAGAAAGTTGCATTCCAACCCTTTTGAAGGGCCTGTGCAGTGGCCCACATCTTTTCAAATCAACCTTGGGGAACATTGAATAAACCATCTTTTTCTTAGCTCCACTCTCTCCAGGCATCAAGGCCACACCTGAGTTCTCTGCCATTTCCAGGGTACATGCTCAACCCTTCCATGTGGTGGCTGCCAGGCTCTCCCCAATCCCCAAGGAGCATGATGTACCTCCTCAAAGGCCTGAGGTGGCACAACTCTTCCACTGCAGTGAGATGGGAGACTCGTCCTCTGTTCTCAGGGTAAACTCACCCTCTCCATATATGTGGATGCATCCACTCTCCTGGCCAGAGGCTTCTTGGCTTCAGACCTGAACTTCCATGGTTCTCACACTGCAAATTCCAATGTATCCCTTTCATGTCCCCCTTTGTCCAGATGGCAGTGGTTCCATTTACAGTAACACTCTCTTCAAGCACTCCAGGACTTCTCCATCATTCTCTTCATAATTCCTCCAAAATCTTCCCCTTAGTCATCCAAACAACTGTTCCAACATATCTGGTATTTACAAACTGCAGCAGCACCCCACTTCTCAGGTACCAAATCTGATCTAGTTTGCTAGCTGCTGGAATGCAACACACCAGAGATGGATTGGCTTTTAATAAAAGGGGATTTATTTCACTATTTCTTCAGAGGAAAGGCAGCTAACTTTCAACTGAATGTGGAAAGGCACAGGGTGATCTCTGCTGGCCTTCTCTCCAGGCCTCTGAGTTCCAACAACTTTCCCCAGGGTGATTTTATTCTTCATCTCCAAGGGTCTGGGCTGAGCTTCAAGTGCTGAGATGAGGTATGCTGAGCTTCTTGGGCTGTGCTAATTTAAGCTCTCTCATTTAAACACCAGACAATTAAGTCAAACATTCATTGCAGCATGCATGCCTCCTAGCTGACTGTAGATGAAATGAGCAACAGATGAAGTTCACATGCCATTCACTCATGTACACAGGAACAGAACTAGGTATCTTCACCTGGACAAGTTGACAACTGAATCTAACTACCACATCTCCCTTCCCAGGATCTCAGAATTTTCCAGACCAACAATTCCTGGTTTCTTTATACCCAAGAGTTCAGTTCTCAACTTTTCTTTTTCCTCTCACATTTCACTATAACTTGCAAGTAGAAAATGACTTCGTTTTCCACATTTAATTTGGAAATCTCTTCTGCTAAATATCCAAGTTCATGGCTTCTAAAATCTGTCTTCCAGCCAAAGCCACTAGTCAATTTTGCCAGATTATCTGCCATTTTGAAACAAGGATTGTTTTCCTTCTAGTTTGCAATAAAACATGCATCATTTCTGTCAAAAGCCTCATCAGAGGCATCTTTAGAGTCCACATTTCTACCAACAGTCTCTTCAAAACATTATAGGCCTTCCTTATCAAGCTCCCCACAACTCTTCCAAAATCTACAGCTCATCTATTTAAAAAGCCATTCCAATATGTTTGGTATTTGCAAAGCACAGAAGCACCCCACTTCTCTGGTACCAAAATCGGTTCCAGTCTGCTTGGTGCCAGAATACAATATACTAGAAATAGAACAGGTTTTAAAAGGAAGAATGTATTAGGTTGCAAATTTACAGTTCTAAAGCCATGAGAATGTCTGAATTATCAAGTCTATACAATATCCAAATTAAAGCACCAACAAGAGGTTGCCTTCACTTGAGAAAGGCTGATGAAGTGCAGGGTTCTTCTCTCAGTTGGAAAAGCATATGGTGAACATGGAGACATCTGCTAGATTTCTCTTCAGGCTTCTTGTTTCATGAAGATCTTCCAAGATCATATTCCTTCTTCATCTTCAAAGGTTTCTGGCTGCATGGGTTCTCATGGTTTTTGTGGCTCTCCAAATGTTATCTCTTTTAAAGAATTCAGTAAATTAATCAAGACCCACTTGGAATGGGTGGAGCCACATCTCCCTCTAATAAAAGATTGACACCCTGAATTGGATGAGTCAAATCTCCATGGAGATGATCTAATCAAGTTACCGAATTTCAGTACTGAATAAAGATGAAAAGAATCAACAAACTCCACAAGATGAATCAGTAGTAAGACATGGTTTCTCCCAGGCATATAGTATTTTTGAACCAGCACAGATGGATTATATGGTAGGTGAAGATATCTCAATAAAATACATAAAGGGAGGGTGGGCCATGGTGGCTCAGCAAGCAGAGTTCTTCCTTGCCATATTGGAGACCCAGGTTTGATTTCCAGTGTCTGCCCATGCAAAAAAAATACATAAAGGAAAGAAAAGCAATAAAAATACACGACTAAAAGAGATAATAAAATGCTTGAACTAGGGGCTGCAAGGGTAGTTCAGTGGTAGAATTCTTGCTTTCCATGCAGGAGACCCGGGCTTGGTTCCTGGCTCATGAACTTCCCAAATAAACAAGCAAACAAACAAATGAAAAACCATAACAAACAAAAATTCAGCAAATAGTGCTGCAATAAGGGGATGCTCACATGGAAAAAGAATGAAATGTGACCCCTGCCATACAGTTTACAAAAAAAAGATTTGAATTCATGAAACTACATTACATATTCATGGATTGGAAGGCTAAATGTCATTAAGAACTCAGTTCTACCTAAATTTGTCTACAGATTTAAAGCAGATCAGTCAAGATATTAACAGACTACTTTGCATAGATATAAGGTTAAGGGGCTTTGCATAGCCAAAAATAACTTGAAACAGAAAAGGGAAGTGGGAGGTATCATGCTTCTTGAATTTAAGGCATATTATAAAGCCCCAATGGTTAACACAGAAGGTACTGGCATAAAGAGAGAGATATGCTTAATGGAACTGAATTGAGAGTTCAGAAATAGATGCCTAGAAATATGATCAATTGATTTTTCTTTAGGCTCTGAAGTCCATTTAACTGGAAAAGAATAGTTTTTTCAATAAATATTGATGGGAAAACTGCATATCCATAATCAAAGAATGAAAGAGGACCACTATCTTATCATACCCTATACAAAAATTAACTCAAAATGAATCAAAGATCTAAATATAAGAACAAGTACCATAAAACTCCTGGAAGAAAGTGTGGGGAAATAACTTCAGATTTAGTGATCTGTGGTAGTTTCTTAGACGTTACATCCAAAGCACAGGCAATGAAAGAAAAAAAAGATAAATAGGACCTCCTCCAAATCACATACTTCAGCATTTCAAAGGACTTTGAAAAATAGGTAAAAAAGTAATCACCTCAATTGGGTAAAATATTTGGAAACCATAAATCTGATAAGGAATTGATATCCAGTATGTATAAAAAAAATTCTAGCCCTCAATAATAAAAAGACAAAGAACCCAGATTAAAGAATGGGCAAAAGACACGAAAAGACATTTTTCCAAAGAGTAAATACAGGTTACTAAAAAAATACAGTTGAACAGATGTTCATCTTCACAAGCTATTAATCACAAAGAAATATCATCTCACACCTACTAGACAGACCGCTATTGAGAAAAATGAAAATGCAAATACTTGAGAGGATTTGGTGAAATTGAAAGACTTACTCACTGCTAGTAGGAATGTAAAATGTTACAGCCACTGTGAAGGATAATTTGAAAGTTCCTTAGGAAGCTAAATAGAGAGTTGCTGCATGATCTGGAAATACCACTAATGGGATGTTGCCAGATCCCATTAGTGCATCAGTAAGAAGGAATAAATTCCTGAAACACACAAGATGGATGAAAATTGAGGACATTTTGTTAGGGAAAATAAGACAGAGAAGAACAAATATTGTGTAATCTCACTGACATAAAATAACCATAATTTATTGCAATAAACTAGTGAAAATAAGAAGGTGATGATGGCACAAGAGGTCAATGAAATGGAGCAAATAGCCCTAATGTAGATATTAATATATATGAATCTGTAATTATGGATGGAAATGAATTTAAAATGTCTCTATTTTACATGATTTCCATGAAAATAATTGACCATATCAAAGATGAAATATGAAATAGAAAAACATAAAATTACACTGTGCCTATCTATGAGGCCTATGCTCTGCCCAATGCCATTCCTCATCTGGACCTGGATGGCTGGAAACTGACAGACTACCTCAGGAAGATCCTCAACTTCATAGCTCCATCTTCATCACCATAGTTGAGCAGGAGATCATGAGTGACATCAAGGAGAAGCTCTGCTACTTCACCCTGAACTTAGAGCAAGAAATGGCCATGGTACATCTTCCTTTACCCTAGGGAAGAGCTATGAGGTGCCCAGCTGGCAGGTCATCACTATGGACATGGAGCAGTTCTGCTGTCATGAGGTCCTCTACCAGCCCTCCTTCTAGGGCATGGAATCCTGTGGCACCCATAAAGCTACCTTCAACTCCATCATGAAGTGTGATGTGGGCATCTTCAAGGACCACTAAGCCAACCGAAGCTGTCTGGTGGGACCACCATGTACCTAGGCATCACTGACAGGAAGCAAAAGGAGAGCACAGTGCCAGTGTCAAGCCTGATGGAGATCAAGATAATGGTACCCCCTTGAGTTCAAGTACTCCATGTGGATTAGCAGCTCATCCTGGCCTCACTGTCCACCTTCCAACTGGTGTGGATCAAAAAGCAGGAGTACAATGACTTCAGCCTCTCCAACATCCACTGTGAATGCTTCTAGGTGGACGTTAATTGTTGCACCTTTGCTTGACAAAATCTAACTTGCATAGAAAGTGGGATGAGATTTGCATGGCTTTATTTGTTTTGTTTTTTTCTTTGGTTATTTTTTTGTTCTTGTTGTTTGACACTTGACCCAGGAGTTAAGAACTGTAACAGTGAAAGTGATACCAGTCAATTGGAGAGAGCATCTCCAAATTCTACAAATGTGGCCAAGGACTTTGACTGCACATTTTTTAAAATAGTCATCCCAAATACTGTGATATATATATATATATATATATATATATATATATA
>PVIY010058674.1:0-12365 GCA_004026745.1 Myrmecophaga tridactyla | reverse complement strand
TAATAAAAAGTTTAAAAAAAAAAGTGGCTTTGAAACATAAATAGGATTTCAGTAGGAAGAAACAAGGGGGAGGAGAAAGAACATTCTAAGTAGATAATATGAAAGAAATATAAGTATATGAAAGAAGGCCTCAAAATGAAAACTTTTGTTTTCAAAGGACTTCATGGAGAAAGTAAGAAAACAACCCACAATTTGGGAGAAAATATTTCCAAATCATATATCTGAAAAGAAACTTGCATCCAGAAAATAAAAGGAAAATTTACAATTCAATATTAAAAAGATAACCCAGACAGAATGTAGATTAGTAGTTTCCCAGGCATAGGGTGGGGTGTGTTTGGGACTCCATCTAGAAGGCTGGTTGGGAGTAAAGAATAGAGATTGTGGAGTGGGGAGAGGTGAAGATTGTGGTTCCATTGTGAAGGGTCTTAAATGCCACACTAAGAAGTTTAGAATTTTATAGGCAAGGAAGCAATCAAAGTATTTATTATAGGAATGACATGATTAAATATGTTAGGGAGATAATTTGAGCACTTAGGTGGTGGGTGGGGAAATTATAGACCAAAGTCAGGAAAGTCAGTGAAAGGTGCCATTTAGTTTAGTAGGTAGGTGGAAGAAAGACGGAAAGCTAAGGAAGTGGCAGTAGGAGTAGAGAAGGAAACAGATTTGAGGGAGGCTCGGGGGTGTAGAGAGTACAGTGACCCGTAGCCAGTGTGAAGAGAGGAAAGGGGAGGACGTGGTGATAAAGCGTGGGGGTATTAGTGTGAGTGCCTGGGCAAGGGTGGGAGGCCGTACTAGAGGAGTAGGTTTGGTAATGGGTCTGAAGCACCAGGGAGAGGTAGGGAACTTCTGTATCTACCTCTGCGCCAGGAGTCAAGGTAGTTAAAAGAATTTGGATGACATCAGTCAAGACTAATGTCCAAAATGATTATGTGTGTCTGTAAGTCTTGGTACTAGGATGTCAGTTATTGAAAACAGCCTCAGGTGACCAAACCTAACTTTGGAGGGAAAAGTTACTGTCTCCTGAGATGTGATCATTGATTACCCCGAAAGTTACAAAGGAAATGTTAATCTACTGGAAGATAAGGGAAAGGAGAAAATCAGCTGAGGCTAACAGTCCACAAAAAATTTGTGCTTTCTTTTCTACTTTGTAGTCATTGACCAGTAGCTGCTTAAAGGGATTTATTTATTTTTCAAACACTTTAACAACTAGGTGAGGCGGGTGACCTTGGATTCTGGTGGCTGAGAAGCATTCTTGTATCTGTGCTAAATGCGAAGAACTTGGAGGCTCTTTGAGATGGAGAAGGCACAAGATTGAAAGTATCTGGGTTTATCCATTAATCTGTGGGTGGTCATTTGGGTTATTTTCAGCTTTTGGCCATCGTGAATAATGCTGCTGTGAACAGATCGATGTACCAGTAAATTTATTTGAGTCCCTGCTTTAAATTCTTTGGGATATATACCTAGGAGTGGAATTTCTGCGTCATGTGGTATTTCTGTGTTTAACTTTTTAAGGAACCACCAAATTGTTCTCCACAGCTACTGTACCATTTTACCTTCCTACTGGCAGTGCGTGAAAGTCCCAATTTCCCCACATCCTTTGCCAACACTTAATTATTTTCTGGTTTCTGGTTATAACAATCATAGTGGGTGTGAAGTGGTAGCTCATGGTTTTGATATGCGTTTCCCTGATGGCTAATGTGCATATTGGCTGTTCATATATCTTTGGAGAAATCTATTCAGATCCTTTGCCCACTTTTTAATTGGGTTATTTGTGTTTTTTAAATCTTTTTTCATTTGTTTTGCTATAAAACTACATGCAGAAAACTGCACATAAGGTTAACAGTTTTGTACATTTTGACACATGTAAACATCTGTGAAAGCATCACCACAATCAAGAAAATGAACTTATTCCCAAAGTCTCCTTGTGACCCTTTGTCATCCATCCCTCCCTATTTCAATTTCTATAGGTTAGCTTGCATTTTTAAAAAGAATTTTATATAAGTAGAATCATACGGTATGTACTCTTTCTTGTCTTGGTTCTTTCATTCAGCGTTATAATACTGAGATTCATCCATCCTAGTTTCTCATTAAGATGCAGTCCGCGTTGTGTCGCACTTTTAAGTGTGTGACTCACTGTTTTTAGTATCCTCACTGAGTTGTGCAACCACCACCACTGTAATTCCAGAACAGTTGCATCACCTCGGAAAGAATTCCTATACCATTAGCATTTCCTTCCTCTTATCTCCTTAGAGGTCTCCCACCGCTCCCCCTACCCCCCACAGCCCTGGGGCACTACTAATCTGCATTCTATCTGGGTTGTCTTTTATTATTGAATAGTAAATTTTCTTTATGTTTTCTGGATACCTCTTATCAGATACATAATTTGAAACTATTTTCTCCCAAATTGTGGGAGGTTGCCTAACCAAAGGTGAAGAAGATTTACTCCTGTGGTTTCTTGTAAGCGTTTTATGGTCTTGATTTAGGTTTATGATCTATTTGGAGTTATTTTTTATGTGTGGTATAAGGAGGTGGTTCAGAATCATTCTTTTGCATGTGGATGTCCATTTGGGTCAGCACAGTTCATTGAAAACTTTTCCCCAGTGAAATGGCACCCTTGCTGAAAATCATTTCACCATAAATGTGAGATTTGCTTTTGGATTCTCAATTCTGATTCCCTGATTTGCATATTTATCCTTTATGCCAGCTCAACACTGTCTTATTACTTTAGCTTTGAAATAGATTTTTTAATTATTATTATTATTTTTACATATTTTTTTATTTAAGAAAACAATATGCTTAGAACCACCAACAGTGGGTATCATAATTAGTTTAACCACAGGTATATTTGAATCAGGTATCCATATAATCATTGTAAAGCCTGTGTTTGCACAGTAAGTTTCATAAACCAATTTAAAATTAAGGAAACTAGGAAAAAATCTACATATTCGAATAGCACAGTTCTTAAATTTTCTCAGTTTTAAAAACGAACTTAGATACCATTTCATCAGCTGTCACAACTGAATGGTCTCAAAATATCAAATAGAACATTCTTGCAAATATCTGCATTGCTATAGTAATGCTTATGTTACTAAACATTTTCCTTATTTAAGGAAAATATGAAGATACAAATATTTTTGTAATTAACATATGGAAATCTTAACCACCTAAAATGGGTATCTTAGTTAGTGTATCCATAGGCATATTAAAAAAATTCTGAATAATCTTTGCAAAGTCTCTTTGTACAATATATTTCATAAATCAATTTAAAACAAGGAGGGAAAAAATCTATAAATACAGATATCAGAGTTAACTTGAATTCTAAATATTAAATAGTATCTTAAGTACCATTTCATTAATGACCAAAATTGTATGCATTTTCATAATATCAAGAAAGTTATTATGTGTATCAACTTTGCTTTAGTAGTGAGCTATGTTACTTAATATTTTCAAATTTTTTATTTCAGAAATTTGTTTTTTCTAATATTACTATAACTGCCCATAGTTTTTTTTTTTAACCATTTTTTTGTTGTAAAATGTAACATATATATACAAAGAAAAGAAAGAAAGAAAGCAATAGTTTTCAAATGACACTTCAACAAACAGCTACAAACAGTTCCTAGAGTTTGTCATGGGCTGCCGTGCCCTCAACTCAGATTTTTCCTTCTAGCTGCTCCAAAACACTGGTGGCTTTATCAGAGTCATAATAGTAGAATCATAGAGTATCTGTCCTTTTGTGTCTGACTTATTTCACTCAGCATTATGTGCTCAGGGTTCATCCATGTTGTCATATGTTTCAGAACATCATTTTGTCTAAATGCTGCATAATGTTCCATTGTGTGTGTGTGTGTGTATACACACACACACCACATTTTGTTTATCCACTCGTCTGTTGATGGGCGCCTGGATTGTTTCCATCTGTTTTGCAATTGTGGATAGTGCTGCTGTGAATACTGATGTGTAAATGTCTGTTTGCGTCACTGTCCTCAACTCTTCTGGGTATATACTGAATATTGGTATTGCCGGGTCATAAGGCAACTCAATATTTAGTTTTCTGAGGAATCGTCAAACTGATTTCCACAGTGGCTGAACCATTTTAGATTCCCACCAACAGTGAATAAGTGTTCTAGTTTCTCCACATCCTTTCCAATTTATAGTTTCCTGTTTGTTTAATAGCAGCCATTCTTATAGGTGTGAGGTTGATATCTCATTGTCATCTTAATTTGCATTTCTCTTATAGCCAATGAAGATGAGCAGCTCTTCATGTGCTTTTTAGCCATCTTGTATTTGCTCTTCAGAAAAGTGCCTGTTCATTTCCTCTGCCCATTTTATAATTGGGGGTTGTTTGTTCTTTTATTGGTGAGCTGTATAATTTCTTTATGTTCACAGGATATCAAGCCTTTCTCTGGTATTTCCAAGTATCTTCTCCCATTGAGTTGGCTGTATCTTCATCTTTTTTTTGCATGGGCAGGCACTGGGAATTGAACCCAGGTCTCTGGGATTTCAGGCAAGAATTCTACCACCGAGCCACCATCTCACCGCCCTCTTCACCTTTTTAATAAAGCCCTTTGAGACACAGAAGCTCTTATCTTAAGGAGCTCCCATTTGTCTCTTTTTTCTTTCACATTTTGTGCTTTAGGTGTAAAGTTTAAGAAGTTACCTCCTATTACTAGATCTTGAAGATGTTTCCCTATGTTTTTTTCAAGAAGTTTTTTGAATATTCTTACTGTGTGATCATTCCGTTCTTGATATATATTCAGTAATTCACAATATCATCACGTAGTTGTATATACATCATCATGATCATTTCTTAGAACTTTTGCATCAATTCAGAAAAAGAAATAAAAAGAAAAATGAAAAAATTCATACATACCATAGCCCTTACCCCTCCCTTTCATTGTCAATGCCTAACTTTTGAAGTGTTTTTAGCAGGAAAGGATGCTGGATTTTGTCGAATGCTTTTTCAGTATCAATCGATATGATCATGTGATTTTTCCCTTTCAGTTTGTTAATGTGCTGTATTACATCAATTGATTTTCTTACGTTGAACCACCCTTGCATTCCTGTTATGAATCCCGCTTGATCATGATGTATAATTCCTTTAATGTGTTGTTGGGTATGATTTGCTAGTATTTTGTTAAGAATTTTTGCATCTATGTTCATTAGGGAGATTGGTCTGTAGTTTTCTTGTATCATCTTTCTCATTCTTAACTTTTATGCATATGCATTAGCATGTTCAAAAAATGTCATCTAAACTCCTCCTACAGGTGGGAAATTTACTATTATAACGAGCCGAACTTTCTCGTAGGACAGATTAGTCCTTCCTGTGCTTGGTCCAAGGTCTGGTTTGAACCCGCCTTGCAGCTACAGTTCCTGACCAGGAGACCCTGTCCAGCCCTGCATGCTGATGGCTGTTTGTGACTTGTTTTTCCATCCTCGTCTTGGTTGGCTGGATAAAGAGAATTCAACATTGTTAGTTTGGGTGTAGGAGGGGCCACTGGCCTCATCATGGGATTTGCTGGCCTCAAGACCAGGAAATGGAAGGCTGTGGCCCTGAAAGTTAGCATAGCTCATATAACAGCAGTTTAAGTAACTGGAAAAAGAGATCAGACCTCAATTAGAGTTAAAAATGAAGCCGATTTGGCTGGGTCTAAGATAAACCAGAACACAGGGTAAAAGATGAGAGTGTGTGTACTCTAGACTTTCACCTCCTGTATGAGACCAAAGGCAGACAGGCTTATTGTGTCTAGAACCTAAATTTTCTGCAAATCAACCTTTCTGAATAGCTCATTTAAACAACCCAAACTCTTGAAGTCCAGAATGGGAATGAGGGCTTGTAATTCCTTATAGCTTAATGTAATAGCGGGATATATCTCAGACTACGGCGGGCTGGTAATTAAAAAGTATTGGTAGAGTCCGCCGAGGGTCTGAAGGAAAAAAAAATATGTATATATGGAACTATTAAACTTTCCCGTCTGAGAAAACTCGGGTACCCTCTCAACCAATGAGGATCCTAAGAAAAGAAGCCAAGCCCTTGATTTTGAGGCTTGCCCTTATGAAACTTGCTTCTGTGGTGGAGAAGCTAAGACTTCCTATAATGAGGCCTAAGAGTCGCTTCCAGGAAAACTCTTTTGATGCTGAGATGTGGCCTCTCTCTCTCTCTAGGCCTGACTCTGCCTAGAAAACCATTACCCTCCACCCCTCCATGGAACATGACAATCAGGGTGTAAATCTTCCCAGCAGTGTGGGGTGTGACTCCTGGGGATGAGTCTGGCTCTGATATCAGGGGACTGATAGCACCTTCCAGAACAAAAGGGGGAAAGATGTGTAATAAAGTAAGACATCAGTTGCCAGGAAAAATCAAGTAGAGTGAAGAGGCTCTCCTGGAGCCTACACTTGTGCAAGCTTCAGCTAGATATTGCTAATTGCCATGGTTTGCTGTTAACTTTTTTTTTCAATTCTTTTTTTTAATGATTTTTAAAGTTTTTAAAAAAAATATAACAAACTCAAGCATTCTTAACATATGATCATTCCGTTCTACCTATATAATCAGTAATTCACAATATCATCCCATAGTTGCAATGATATCTTCAGCTAACTTTCTCAACACTTTTGTTCTTCTCTTCTCCTTGTGGTACATCAATAATTCTCAGATTTTTGTATCTTTTGTTGTCCATCATTTCGCTAAGATCCAGTTGCATTTTTTCCATCTTTCTTTCTATCTGTTCTTTTGTGCTCTCTAGTTCTATCTTCTATCTTCTAGCTCACTTGTTCTTCCTTCTGCTTCTTTGAATCTGCTGTCATGTCTCCAGTATATTTTTTATTTGATTTTCTTTATCTTTCATTTCTGTAAGATCAGCCATTTTTCTGTTTAATGTCCCAAATTCTCCTTTATGCTCTACTAGTGTCTTCCTGATAACCTTTATTTCTTTATAAATATCCTTGAATACTTGTTCCTTCTTCTGTGTCCCCTCTGGAATTTTGATTTGGTTGTTTGGTGGGGCAAATTCTGCTTGGATATTTGTGTGCTTTGTGATTTTCTGTTGTGTTCTGGACATTTGTTTATCTTGATATGGTTATTATAACAAGTTGAATTCCTTCACTCTACTAAAATTTTGTATTTACTTAGTTTTTGCTGAATGTTTCCTTTTACATTTTGTCGATTATTCTCTGCGAAATCAAGGTCTGGATCTCATGTAGGGGTTACAGTTCAACTTGAGGGTCTCTTATAAGGTAGGCCAGGGTGCACGGGTACTCCAGTGGCAGAGTGGCAGACTGCCATGCAGGAGACCCAGCCTGAACTCCTAGTTTGTGTGCGCACACACACACACACACACACAAGGTAATAATAATAATAAAGTAAAAATATAATAAAAATATGAAACACAAAAACAGGAAACAACAAAACAAAAACAACGAAATACACCTCGGGTAGTAGGCACCAGAATAATGAGACAGCCCAAGACATACTTTGAGTGAGGTCAGACTGGTACCAACAGAGGGAGAGAAAATTTAAGACTAAAATAATAATAGTAATAATAAAAATAAATGAAATGGAATACTAAAAACGAATGTGTGAAATAAAAAATAGGAAGTGAGTAAAAAATAATATAAAATATCTATGCATATTTTAAATAATGAAAAGGACAATTATATTACTAATAAAAATGTATAGAAAGAATATGTTTTAAAAGGGGAAAAATATTCAGAAGTAAAAAATGAAATGAAAAAATTAAAAATAGAAATAAAGACCTAGGCAGACGGGGAGTTAGCTTGCCTGCACTTACCCCTCCTCCCCAGCAGGTGGTGAGCATGAGGCGCCTCCTCCCTCAAGCTCTCCCCTCCCTGTCTGGGGCAGCAGACCTGCACTTACCGCTTCCGGCCAGCAGATGGCGGGCTCGAGTCTCCTTCAGCCCTGCCCCTTTAGTAAAATAAATAGACATTTAATTTCTATTTAAATAATATTTTGTAATTTTCATTGCAGAAATTTTGCATTTCTTTTGTGAAATCTGTATTCTTGTTGAGGCTGTTGTAAGTGGATTTTTTTTTTAGTTTCATTTCAGCTTGTTCACTGCTAGTAAATAGAATTGTACAATTGATTGTTGTGTATTGATCTTGTATCCTGCCACTTTGCTGAACTCCTTTATTAGTTTTAGTAGTTTTTTTAGTGGCTTCCTTAAAACTTTGTATGTACAAGATCATGTCTTCTGATTTTGACACCTTTTATTTCTTTATCTTGCCTCCTTTACCTGGCTAGAACCTCCAGTATGGTGTTAAATAGCAGTGACAGGGGACCTCCTTATCGTTTTCCTGTCCTTAGGGATAGACAGTCTTTCACCAGGAAGTATGATGTCATCTGTGGGTTTTTAATAGATGCCCTTTATCAGATCGAGGAAGTTGACTACTTTTATCATGAAAGAATCTTGGATTTTGTCAAATGCTTTTTATGTGTTTATGGAGATGATATGTGGTCTTTTGTTTCACTTATATTTATGTCACCTTTTCCATTCTTGACCTTGGAGTCAGTCTCATGCATTAGCGAAATTAGAGATAGAAATTAGTGGTCATCAGCATTTGGATAAATGGTAGAAACCATGGGAGTAGATGAGATTTCTCAGAGAGAAAGTATAGGAAGAGAAGGAGGCCAACGATGGAAGTTGGAGGAATAGAAATATTCAGTCTACCATGCGTAGCTCTTTAATTTAATGAAAGCATCTGCTGAAGCAGCAGGTTGTGATTTGTGCCTTACTAGGTAATTGTGCTTCTGCCTGCAGCTGTTGATATTGGTATATCTGAAGAATCTTTGGTAGCACCAAAAGTTTAAACTTCTTAAACATTAGACTAATTCCATAAATTGATCATTGTAACACTATTGGATGTTGGAATTTACTTTTCTCTATTGGAAGGAATTTTTCTGTAAAAATAGGGAAATAATGCAATTTGGGAAAATCTCCTTCATTTAAGTAGTGTTCTTTTAGAAGGAACCTGAAGCACTGACAATGGTAAAGAGTTGTCGATTCTCAGACGTTGTATTGAGAACGGAACTAGACAATGCTTTCTTTGTGCTTCTTTGCTTTGACCTTTGAACTACTCTACTACTTGTGAAGTGATGTTTTTAATTTCACTACTAGCAGTTACTATGATTACAAATTTTGATTTCAAAGCATAAAAACTGATTAATGGAAATATTAGTTGTTGGAGAGACTCCGTTAGCGGTATGCATGAAATTTAGACCCAGAGAAATAAGTGCATGCCAGGAAGCATTTAGCCTCCGTGTAATTAAGATCTGAGTGTGTAGCAAAGCATGTTACTTATTCTAAATTTAAATTAGTTGATAGTCTTGGGGATTGTTGATAAAAGTTACTGAAATTTTCCAGTTTAGTCATAAATAACACTAATTTTATGGTTGAACTAAAGTCTTGTTATATAATAATCAACTCATCAGATGATATAAGATTACCAAAAGTCAGTTTGGGAGATATTGTTAGCTGAAGTTTTATTTCTTCTTTGAACTTTACTATTAGAATTATCCTGTGTAGGGCGGCTGCCGTGGCTCAGCAGGCAGAGCTCTGACCTGCCGTGCTGGAGGTCTGGAGTTCTATCCCTGGTGCCTCCTGCCCATATGCAAATTAAAAAAAAAAAAAAAGAATTATCCTGTGAGTAATTTGATTGGGTTGACTGATAATTATGAATTAATACTAAAAATTAATAGTGAGAACCTCCATCATGATTTCCTCAACTTGCAAACAATCTTAAGAAATGTTGAAGGAGGTAACATATCTGTTTGGATGGTCAGAACCCAAATATACAGCGGATTTTTTAAAAGATGAATCAGCGTAGCTATATTATATAGAGAGAGACATATTTAGAAACTGCTTCAAATTTATTTCTTCTGTTTATGCATTCAAGATAATTTAGAAATATATCCACAGCAAAAAGGTTGCTGAATTGGTCATTCTGAAATAGAAATTTCTCCAGTTAATTGTAATCCATGGTCATTAAAAATTTGGAGAGAACTTGTTCTTTTTTCTTTGCAATCATTAAATAGATCAAAATGAGACTGTTCTCACTGGGGAAAATATAAAGGGAGAAGGTGACTGTCAGGGTACCAGGGCTGCAGTTAGGTAATTCATGTGGCATCAGATACTTTCTGTGAACATTTGATGTAGATGATTTTGAAAGTTAGTACTATGTATTTCATAAAACAGTAACCAGCTATTTGTCCTATATTAGATGATACTGTTAGGAAATATAAAATATACAGCTCTTTTCATTATCACACACATGCATTATAACATAAGGAAAACACTAAACATTTTTTAAAAGACCATTAACTCATGTTTACTTAATGTATACATATGGCCTTTTAATGTGAGGAATTGTTGGTTTCTGTTCTTGTAACTGCAGGAAGCCTTTGTGCCTCATTTCTTACCCAAAGCTACCAACTGCCAGTTCTTGATACAATGTTTGTGAGAAAGAAATATCGAGGCAAAGATTTTGGGCTTCATATGCTGGAGGATTTTGTGGATTCTTTTACGGAAGATGCACTTGGCTTACGGTATCCACTGACCTCTCTGATGTACACAGGTAAGTGGGCTCAGTTAAAAAGGTTATGCTCGGTCGGGCCACGGGGGCTCAGTGGCAGAGTTCTCGTCTGCCAAGCCAGAGACCCGGGTTCGATTCCCGGTGCCTGCCCATGTAAAGAAAAAAAAAGTTAAGCTCTTGTCAGTGTGATTGTAAGTATGTATATCTTGATAACAAATGAAGTTGGATTCTTTGGCTTTGTGGGGCTTCACAAATGTGCCTTTATAGTATGTGTATGGATTTGGGGGTGGGGAGTATGGTACATTTTTAAAAAGATATAATTCACATAAAATTCACCCTCTTAAAGTTTATAATTCAGTGATACTAGTTTATTCGCAGAGTTGTACAACTGTTCCTACCACCTAATTTCAGAACATTTACATCACCCCATAAACAAACTGTTTACCAGTGAGCAGTTATTCCCAGTTTTCCCCTTCTCCCATCTCCTGGGTACACAAAACTACATTCTGTCTCTGTGGATTTGCTTATTCTGGACATAATGGACTCATGCAATAGTGGCCTTTTTTTTTTTAATTAGAGAGGTTGTGGGCCTACATAATAATCATGAATAAAATATAGGACTTCCACATGCCACCCCACCACAAGTACTCTGCAGTTGGTGTGGAACATTTGTTATAACTGATGATGGTATATTTTTACAATTGTACTGCTAGCTAAAGTCTGTGGTTTAACTTATGGCTCAGTGTATGCGTAGTGCAGTTCCATGTTTTTTTTTTTAATTTTTTATTTTGTCACCATATATAAATCCTGCATTTCTCCTTTTAATCATATCCAGGTATATATTTCAGTGCAGTTAATTGCATTCACAATGTTGTGTTACCATTACTGTCACCCATTACCTAAACATTTCCATCACTCCAAATAAGAACCTTTTACATTTTTTTTTCTTTTTTTTTTTTTAATTTGCATATGGGCAGGAGGCACCAGGGATCGAACTCCAGACCTCCAGCACGGCAGGTCGGAGCTCTGCCTGGTGAGCCACGGCAGCCGCCCAGAACCTTTTACATTTTAAGCCTTAACTTGTGCTCCCTATCCCTACCTGTCTCCTAGGAAGCTATATTCTAAGTTTTGACTCCATGAGTTCGCTTATTCTAATTATTTCTTAACAGTGAGATCATACAATATTTGTCCTTACATGTCTGACTTTTTCACTCAACATGTCTTTAAGGTAAGTCCAGGTTGTCACATGATTCAGAACTTCATTTCTTTTTGCAGCTGAATAATATTCTACTGTATATATACATATACACCATATTTTGTTTATCCCTTCATCAGTTGATGGACACCTGGTTTGCTTCTATCTTTTGACAATTCTGAATAATGCCACTATGAATATTGGTATGCAGATATCTGTCCTTGCTTTCAGTTCTTTTGGGTACATACCAAGTAGTGAGATTGCCAGGTCGTATGGTAATTCTGTATTTAACTTTCTGAGGAACTGCCAAACTGTCTGTCTTCCACAGCAGCTGCACCATTTTATGTTGCCACCAGCAGTGAATGCATGTTCTTATTTCTCCAACACTTGTAATTCTCTTTTCTTTAATAGAAACTGATCTAATGGGTATGAAGTGGTATCTCCTTGTGGTTTTTTTTCCCAAGAGCTCCATATATGTTTAATGACTGAATGAGAAAAGGAAAGCAGTGGGTGAGTGGCAGAGGTTACCTGACTTAATGAGAACTAGGTACAGATGAAAATGACTTATCTAGTGTTGGCTTTAGTTGTGTCCTTGAATCTCCCTGTAGTTTTTTTTTTTTTTTTTTTA
>PVIY010058673.1:0-12368 GCA_004026745.1 Myrmecophaga tridactyla | reverse complement strand
CCCTGATCCTATATATCCTATCTTACAACATAAAATGACAAAAATTAGAAAATTAGAATGCAGTTGAGTCAAAGAATGGCATTACATGGTGAGGGGGTGTTATTTCCAATGGCAAGAATAAATATATCACCATGGTGTCAAAGTTTGCAAAAGCACTTATTAATGTATGATTTCGTAGATTTCTGCAAAATTATTTTGAGTAGTTTGGTCAGCTATGGTGCCCATGTGATAAATGAAAAGACTAAGGCTTAGAGAAGTAAAATGATTTGATCAAGCATTGGTAGATAGTAACAACAAATTCATATCTTCCAGCACCATACCCTTGCTACTGCACTAAGCATAAGGTCTTTTGGATCTTTTGTTCAATTAATGTAATCCATGGGAAGCAGCTTGAGCCAGCGTTGTTCATCACAAATATATTTCATAAGTCATCTATATTTATTTCAAACTTCTAATAAGTTAAATAAAGCTACGTATATGTTCTTAGGACATAATATGCTATTTATTAAAATGCCAACTTGATTGTAATGAAAACATACATAATTACATAAGAAATCAGAAGGATAGCAAAATACATAAAAAATACAACAAACCCCTATAAATTTGAATATAAATTTATCACTGAATAAATGAATAAATTTACAACTCAATATTTGCTGCATCACATTTGCTTGCCTAAGAAAGACAAATTGTCATGTAACTGGATTACTAAAGTGGGTAGGTACTGATGTGAATATAGATAGATACCGTAGGAACAAAAATACACATTCAACTCAACATTAAATTGGCTCCAAAAGTTGAATTAGAACACAGTTTTATTGTCTCAAAGGAAGATTATGAATTTTGATTCTCCAGACTGCCCAAAGAAACATGTTTAATCCAAATGGTATAAAAGAAGGAAGACTATGGCAGCTGGTCTCCCTTCGTCTGTTCTTGTCAACTCTACTCTTTGGACACAAGGCTTTTAAACCCTTATTGTTCCCTCTGCCTGGAATGTTCTCTAACAAGATGTTCTAAACAGTTCAACTGTCCATTCTCTACCCATATGTTATTTCCTCCAAATCACCCACTTTAAAGGACCCTCCCTCATCAATTTCTAGCCCTGTTTTATTTTCTTTAGAGCACTTATAGTCTGAAATTATATAATAATTTATCTACTTGTTTATGCCTATTATTCAGTTTCTATAAGAAGAGCAATTTCATCTACTTTTCCTTTTTTCTTGAACTGATCTACACTGAGAAAACAACCCTTTCCTAAAGTTTCTTTATCTAAATCACTCCAACCCTTCTTTCTCTCCAACCACCCTCCATATGTGTACTTTTAATAAAATGTTTGTTGGCACTCAGTAATATTCTAATTGCATGTATTTCTTTTCTTTCAGATGTAATCAAGTTCTTGTGAATAAGCTTCAGCAGCAGTGATTTTGTAAAAACGTTACCCTGAGTCTACAGAGGAGAGGAGTATATGAGCTCACCAGGCTCTCGGGCTTCTTCCTTCTCAACAGGGAGTTATGTCTTTCAAATCAGCCTATTTCAATACCCAGAGAATCAGACAAGAGAATGCTAAAGTCATACTCCAAACTGCGGTTGTTGCCCCAGAGTCTTCAGACACCTGATGCTGATATCCAGAGACAGGTGCTAAGATGTTGGAAATCATCTTAATAAATCCTCTGTGGGATCAAACTGACTTGGACAAGTCTAGGCATCTCGGGGATCCTTACCAACTTTTGTGATTGAGGACATAGGCTCTGGAGCCAGAAAGCCTGGGTTCAAATTCCTGCTTTGTCACAAACCAGCTCTACAACCTTGGGCAGTAACTTATCCTCGCCAACACTAAATGCTCTAAATAAGAGAAAGTGAATCGTGTAGAAATGGCTTTTCAAATTAGGATTTTTAGTTTCTTCTTCTGAAAAATGGGAATAATAATAGTACCTAGATTTAGGGTTGTGGTATTGATTAAATGTGTTAATTCTTATTATGATTCTCAGTAAAATATTTTGCTGTCCTTAGTATAACTGGGAAAGACCCATGTGACTGATAAATATTTAAATGTATAAATGATATTCCGAGTCCTTGGAAACAATATATCTAAGAGAAGACCTCTCAGAGCAACTGAATACCAAAGAAGATAATGTACTTACTGACTCATTGTCTAAGGAAGCATCTCAGAGCTCCTGAAGTTAAGGTATTTAAATACTAGAGCTTCCCACAGAATAACAGAGATATCTAAATGGCCTGTATAAGAAAGAATCCATTGCAAACTCTCAGACTCTTAACAGTGATCAATTCCACTTCTGACTGAGGACAGTGAAATAGATGATATAAAAATTTCAATATAAGCTTTTAAATAGAAATTTCTTTTGACATCAATATAAAAAATTTGATTTCTTTCACTGCAGAGATTTAAGTGGCAATCAACCAATTATCCAATATTTACAGCATGCACAATCGACACACTATTCTACAAAAAGCACTTAGGAAATGGAAAGAACTATACCACATGAAATTTCCTCCTAGAACTGACAAAGGTAATTTATAATGCTTTCAAAAGATATAGAGCCAAGATAGGAAGGGCATTTAGCCCTGAAACACATATCCTTTATAGCCAAATAAAATTGAGACAATCTCACCTGTAAGTAGTTTTGTTATCATGGAAATATTCTTAGCTCCATTATTAGCACCAAAAACTTCTCAGGTCAGACCAGAGCTATTAAAATTCCAAAAACTTAGTCTAATTCCCATCCATGCCCTCCCAAATTTAGTGATATCACTTTTATAGCATTTTCTTGGCTCTGTAAGCTTGATAGAACATATTTTTGCACTTTTTATAGGTATCAGCTCTAAATGAACAGTAAGTCACAGGACCAAAATTATTAACATCTAACATGAACCAGAACACCATAATGATCATAAGTCATACTTTAGATAGATATCAAATTCTCAAAGAACAAAATCTGTATAAACACTTTTCTGGGATTCACTTGAAGAACAGTGATTTGGACATTTTCAAAGGCCTGTCATTTGAGGCAAATGTCACAGCAACTATTCCAAAAAGTGTTACTGTTTTATTCATCACTTTATTCATTATTATTAATTTCATTTTTAAGATGTTTTACTGCCTTAGGCCTTCTCAGCACATTATTTAATGAAAATTTCTTTATTGTACAAGTATCTTGACAATATTTTAAAGAAAGAAGGTTTCCAACTTTCTTTCCCTAACTCCATTTCTTCAGGTAAACAAACATGATGACTACACAAAAGAAATAACAGGAAAGGAAAAGTGAGGGGAATATTGGTAAAACTAAATATCTATGAGGAAAAAATAGTGCTTCTTCCAATAAACACCCCAGCTAAATCATACTGAAAGAGAACCACTGATGACTCAAGTTTGTATATCACATAAATAGCAATTAATTTAAAATTATAAACATTTTCATAAGAAAACTCCTGTTACATTCTGCAGCTTACCTCGTCATCTTTATACCAAGACAGGCTTTCGGCAGTAAGGACGAACCAGTATCCCTTAGAGCCTCCTTTCATGATACCAATGTTGCTGATGGTTAGCCACCCCTTGCGAATCACCTACAAAAGAGCAGAAATTGGCAAAGACATTTCATTTAACAGAAGCCAATTAAGAGCACATGTCTTGGACTAAGCAAAGTTAAAACGAGATACAATTGCAATATGAACAGCAATGCTTCCTCAAAGCTCAACTTCTATTAAGCTATTCAAGATAATTTATCTTTCAAAAGTGCAGATGGTCAGAGGAGAGTCTCTGCTATCATAAGTGAAATCAAAATCAGGGACTTATATGGATGACAAAAGCAGAGTGACTAAAACAGACAGGAATGAAATGAGGCAGAAGAATAGGTTTGTGCCAGGCCTATTTATGGGACTGCTGCTACAATTAAAACATATTTATTTAGCTGACTGGATGAACAATAGATTCTCCATGTCCACTGCCTCTTCTCCCCTTACAACCTACTGGTCCATTTGTTTGCCTGTTTTGCATCTCATAGGATTTCCACCAGAGACTGGTCACAAATGGTGAAAAGAAACACAATCCAACCAATGAGTTCCTTGTTAACAGCTTTGAAAAGGGCTGGATAAGGGAGAAAGCTGAAACAATAAGCTAAAATTAAAAGTTTGGAGCTTTTAAATGGCCTTGATTTGTCCATGTAATTCTAGTTATTTGCCATGCCACAAAACATGTAGTCTCTTCATAAAATCTCTCAACATCTTCTTCATTTTAAAACATTAGAGTTTAGGGCACACAGGTGGTTCAGTGGTAGAATGCTTGCCTTTTGTACGGGAGAGCCAGGTCATGCACCAAATAAAAAAAAACAAAAAACACATTATAGGGTGGGCCACGGTGGCTCAGCAGGCAGAATTCTCGCCTGCCATGCCAGAGACTTGGGTTCGATTTCCGGCGCCTGGCCATGTAAAAAAAAAAAAAATCATTATGGCTTTGACAGAAATTTCTAAGTGGCATATAAATGAAATGTATTTTTTCTCACAGTTGTTATAAAATAAATTGCTCTTCATATGGCATACTTTACCATCTCTTTTATAGAGATAATTTTTTTATGATATAGAATGGAAATATATGGAACTATGTATCTTAAATGACAAAAATCATTCTATATCTAAATCATATCTATCCTAGAAATCACAAAAATTTTAAAAAGTATTTATCAAATGAATAACGAATATCAAATCCTAAAAGAAGATGTGATGCTCTAATAATCAGATTTCATTTTTATATTGTCACCAAATCTTCAAATGAAGGAGGAAGGCCAATCTAGAGAAAATTGTACAATAAGCCAAGGTTACCATTATTGATCTTCCACGCTTCTCTCCACACTCCTTGTTTTAGTTTGCTAAAGCTGCCGGAATGCAACACACCAGAGATAGATCAGCATTTAACAAGGGGATTTATTTAGTTACAAATTTATAGTTCTTCAGAGAAAAGGCAGCTGGCTTTCCTCTGGCTTTCTCTGTCACATGGGAAGGCACACGGTGGACGTCTGCTGAGCTTCCCTCCCAGCTTCACTTCTGGGTTTAAATGGCTTTCCCCTGAGTGAGTCCTTTCTGCAACTCCAAATGTCTGGGTCTGAGCTCTGACTGCTGAGATCAGGTATGCTGAATTGCTGAGCTCTCTTCTGACCTCTCTCTCTTTTAAGCTTCCAGCTAATTAAATTAAACATCACTCACTGTGGAAGGCATTCCCCTTAGCTGACTGCAGATGTAATCAGCCACAGACAAATTTCACATGCTGACAATTAAAGTCCACAGAAACAGAACAATGGGGTATCATCATCTGGCCAAGTTGACACCTGAACCTAACGCACCCATTCCTCAAATCTTCATTCCCACATCTCCCAGATGCCTGTCTCCTTTTAATGCTATATGGCTTTTAGAGACACTGTATAGAACCCACTCAGGTACAGACTACGGCAGTTCAGTTTGTTCACAATTACCCCTTCCTCTTATCCTTAACTTCAGAGTTTCTCAAAGTATGATTTTAGCAGTTGTATCATTACCATTGGGATGCTTTCTAAAATACAGATTCCTGCCCTACCTCCCAGTCTGAGCGAATCAGAATTTATACACACAAGCAAAGAGAGCTACACTTTAACACATTTCCAAGATCATTCTAATACTTACTAGACATTGAAATTGTGTGTATATATAGAATCAAAACTTCATTTTCTTTAGAGCAAACGATGTTATTTAATTGTTAGTAAGAAGGAATTGATTAAATTATTTCATATTAATATCATTAGCCATCCTATCAGGGCTTCCGAATAGCATATCAATCCTACAATTAAATGAAAATATACTGATTATTTCATTTTATTTGATATCTCTGAGTAGAAAGGAAGTCTTGCTGATACCCCAAAAAGTATAAAAAGTAGGTCACTGTTTCGCCCACTGGTCGAATAGGTTAGCTCCATTAAGGAGACCTGTGAAGTTAGTTCAACAAACATATACTAAGATCTATCATATGTCTAAAGGGCCTATATGAAAAACCCACTGCTAACACAATATTCAATGGTGGAAAGCTGAAAGCTTTCCTTCCAAGATCTGGAACAAGACATGCATGCCACTGTCACCATTGTTATTGAACATTGTGCTAGAAGTTCTAGCTAGAGCAATTAGGCAAGAAAACAAAATAAAAGGCATTCAAACTGAAAAGGAAGAAATGAAACTTCTATTGTTTGCAGATGACATGATCCTAAATGTAGAAAGTCCCAACAAAGCTATTAGAGCTAAGAAAGTGGCAGGATACAAGATCAACATGCAAAAATCAGTAGTTTTCCTATCACTAATAATGAGCAATCTGAGGAGGAAATCAGGAAAACGAAATTCCATTTACAATAGAAATCAAAATAATCAAAGATTTAGGAATAGATTTAACCAAAGACATAAAGGTCCTATACACAGAAAAATACAAAACATGGCTAAAAGAAATTGAAGAAGACCTAAATAAATGAAAAGACATGCCATATTCATGGATTGGAATATTAAATATAGTTAAGATCTCATTTCTACCCAAAATGATTTACAGATTCAATGCAATACCAATCAAAATCTCAACAACTTATTACCAATAACAACTTGAAAAAGAAAAAGGAAGTTAGAGGTCCCACACTACCTGACTTTAAAGCATATTACTCAGCTATAGTGGTCAAAAAAGTATGTTACTGTCATAAAAATAGATACCCTGACCAGTGGAATAAATTGAGAGTTCAGAAATAGACCCTCTCATTTATGGACAATGATTTTTGACAAGGCGGCCAACTCGACTCAACTGGGACAGAATAGCCTCTTCAACAACTGATACTTGGAGAACTGCATATCCATATCCAAAAGAATGAAAGAGGAACCCTATCTCATACCTTATGCAAAAATTAACTAAAAATGGATTAAAGACCTAAACATTAGAGCTAAGACCATAAAACTCTTAGAAGAAAATATAGGGAAATATCATAAAGATCTTGCAGTGGGAGTTGGTTTCCTAGGCCTTACAACCAAAGTGCAAGCAATGAGAAAAGAAATAGATAAATGGGATCTCCTCAAAACTGAATACTTTTACATGTCAAAGGACTTTGTCAATATAGTAAAAAGGCAGCCTACTCTACAGGAGACAATATTCAGAAACCACATATCTGATAATGGTTTAATATCCAGAAAATATAAAGAGATCCTACCATTCAACAACAAAAAGACAAACAACCCAAAATAAAAATGGGCAAAAGCAGGATAGAAACTTTTCCAAAGAGAAAATACAAATGGCTCAAAAGCATTTGAAAAGATGCTCAACTCCACTAGTTATTAGGGAAATGCAAACCAAAACCACAATGACATATTATTTCATACCTACTAGAATAGTCATTATCAAAAAATGTGAAAACTACAAGTGCTGGAGAGGATGTGGAGAAATAAGTACACTTATTCTCCATTGGTGGGAATGTAGAATGGTGCAACTGCTCTGGAAGGCAGTCTGGCAGTTTCTCAGGAGGCTATGTAGAGAATTGTCAGATGATCCAGCAATCCCATTACTAGGTATACTTGAAAGAACTGAAACACAGACATGAACAGACATTTACACACCGATATTTATAGTGGCATTATTCACAATTGCTAATAAATGGAAACAGCCCAAAATGTCCATCAGCTGAGGAGTGGGTAAACAAATTGTTATATATATATGATGGAATATTATACAGCTGTAAATCAGAATAAAGTCATGATACATGCAACAATGTGGTTGAACCTTGAGAACCTTATGTTGAGTGAAATAAGCCAAAAACAAAGGACAAATACTATATGGTCTCACTAACATGAACTAATTATAATGAGCAAACTCTGAGAGTTAAATTCAAGAGCGTAGGTTAACAGGAGATAGAAAGACGGCAAAGATTGGGCAATCAATACTGAAGGAGTACAGAACATTCAATAAGGTTGATCATAAAGGTTTGGAAATGGATAGCACAATACTGTGTGATGGTAGCACAATAATGTAAGTGTAATCAACAAAGCTGAGTATATGTATGTATGGTTGAAAGGGGAAGGCTAGAGTCATGTATGTCACCAGAAGGAAAGCTAGAGAATAAAAACTAGGAATGTATAACTGAACAAAACCTAGAGTGGACAATGACAGTGGTTGGCTGTATAAATGTAGCAAAGTTCTTACACGAATTAGAACATATGTATTTACTATTACAAGGTGTTAATAATAGGGTGTTATACGGGGAAAATACAATTAATGTAAACTAAGCTAACAGTACCATTGTAATACTCTTTTATTAACTGTAACAAAAGCAATATATCAAAGCTAGATGTATAAGGGGTATGGGATTTTTTCTTCAGAAGAAATGAGAATGTTTTCATATTGACTATGGTGGTGAATGTCTAACTATGTGATTACAAAAAGAGTCACTGACTGCATACATAGTATGGATTGCATGGTGTGTAAATAAAACTGATTTTTTTTAAAAAAAGAATCTATCATATGTCAAGAGAATAAAACACAATGTCTCACAATCTCTTCCCTCAAGAATTGTACAGTCTGGGCGGCTGCTGTGGCTCAGCAGGCAGAGCTCCGACCTGCCGTGCTGGAGGTCTGGAGTTCGATCCCTGGTGCCTCCTGCCCATATGCAAATTTAAAAAAAAAAAAAAAGAATTGTACAGTCTAATGGGAAAAGCAGACTGATAAACAGATGATTTCAATATAATATAGTGTGGTAAGAGATATATGCTAAGCAAGAGGAGGGGCACTCAGCACAATTTAAGAAGTTGTAATAGACTTTCCTTGAGGAGATAGAGCCACTCGGTAAGGAAGTGTGAGGTAGGGATGCAGAATGTGATGCTGGAGAGGTACATGGGCTAAAGTCAGAATGGATCCTGTGTACTTGAACTTGTAGTGAACCCCCAAATTTTACTGGCCTCACTCTCCTGGCAGTACCAAAAATTAATTCCAAGTACACATCCATAATTGTGCTGGTTCGAAATTGTTATGTAGCCCAGAAAAGCCATGTTCTTTAAATTCAATCTTGCAGGTGCAGACCTATTTTGGGATCTTTTGATTAGATTGCTTCCATGGAGATGCGACCCTACCCATTTAAGGTGGGTCTTAATCTGCTTGCTGGAGTCCTTTAAGAGAGCCACAAGAGTTTAGAGAAGCTAAGAAAGAAAATGCCCCAGGAGAAGCAAGAAGAACCCACAGGAACTGAGGGAGCCATTTTGAAACCAACAGGAGAGAAGCGTCAGTAGACATTGTCATGTGCCTTCCCATGTGACAGAAGAACCCCAGATGCCAGCTGCCTTTCCTCCAAGAAGGTGTCCTCTTGTTGGTGCCTTCATTTGGACATTTTCACGGCCTTAGAATATAACTTGTAATTTATTCTCCTTTGTAAAAGTCAATCAATTTCTGGAATATTGCATTCCAGCACTTTAGCAAACCGAAACAGTAATAAATGTGTACTTACTTTTTAATAATATACATAACCATTGTATTAATAAATTGTGTACATTATATAGAAATATATATATACAAATTTAAATATATATCATGAGGATGAAATAAATATTTTAAATATTTTCAAAAAATTTTGTGGGGGAAATGCATTTTATTTGCTATATTTATCACTGTATTATGACCTCTCTGAGACAGAGAACAAGGATACTGGTATCAATACGTATATTAAATATCACTGAAGCTTAACTTTTTTTCCTTTTTTCTCTAGATAAAAATACATATAAGTGCTGTTCTAAAACATCCTCCTGCATTCCAATTGATCTTTGCATACTCCTAGGGACAGACAAACTAGGTTACAAACTAATACAATAGTCCAAGTGAGAAGTGACCAGGGTGTGAACTAAAGCCGTGGTATAGTAGAGTTGGATAGAAAAGAATCTTCTGGGGAAACACCTAGGAGATAAAATCAACAGGAGAGGGGTATCAGTGAAGGGAAAGACTTGAGAAATGTGCTGTATAATTGCCACTAGCCACATGTGGCTATTAAGCCTTTGAAATGTTACTAGTATAAACTGAAATGTCATATGTGAAATAGACATAGTTGTAGATTTTTAAAAGTTAGTACAAAAAAGAGAGAATGAAAACTGTCATTAAAATGTTTTTAAATCACACGTTTAAGTGGTAATATATATATGCTGAGTAAATTATTATTAAATTTAAATATGCTTTTTTCCTTTTATTTCTTTTTTTATTTTTCGACATGGGTAGGCTCTAGGAACTGAACCTGGGTCTCCGGCATGGCAGGCAAGAATTCTGCTACAGAGCCACCATTGCTCTACCCTTCTTTTATTTCTTTTTTAATGTGGCTACTAGAAAAATTTTAATTACATATGGGGGGCTTGCATTATTTTTCTTCTGGATAATAATGTTCTATAATGTCCTAAATAGTCAAAAATCTCAAGAAACTCTTGGGACTACCAAGTCAGAAAGATTAGGGAAAGAAAATCAAGTTTTAGAAAGTGGGGAAGTTACTGATGATGAATTCAGCCAAGGTCGTCTTGAATTTGAGGTACCTGTTGGAAATACACATGGAAGGTGATCTAACCTCTGAAGAAAAGGGAGAGGTTAGGTCTGGAGATATAGACTCACAAGGTGATTTAGTTTCCTAGCTGCTAAAATAAACACCACACAATAGATTAAACAACGGGAAACTACTGAATCATGATTTTGAAGCTAGAAATCCAAAATCAAGGTATCAGCAAGACAATGCTTTCTTCCTGAAGACTGTTATTCTGGGGCTGGTTGCCAGAGATCCTTGGTCCTTGGCTTTTCTATCACATGGCAATGCACATAGTGGCATCTTTTCCTTTCCTTTCCAGTATTTGTTGATTTCCAACTCACATTGCTCCCTGTGGCTTCTCTCCCTTTGTGTCCAATTTCCTTTGCTTAGTAGGACTTCAGCCACCCTCAGTTTGGACACAACATAACTAATAGCATCATACTAATAATAACTTCAAAGATCCTATTTACAAATGAGTTCATACCCACAGAACCACAGCTTGGGACATGAATTTGCTTTGGTGAGGTCATAATTCAATCCTTAACACAAGTCATCAATATGTATATATGGTAGTTAAATCTCTGAGAGAGAATAGCAGTAGCATCAGGAAGAATCCTGGGGAAATACTAACATTTAAGAGATGGACGTCAAAAAAGGAATGTTAGAGAAATATAAGCAATAATGTCATGCAAGCCAAAAGGTTAGGTGAATTTCAAGGAGTATGTGGTTGGGAGTGTCAAACTTTAGCAGAAAGGAACAAAAAGTACAATACATTTATCATAGTGGCTTTAGTTGTGGCAGTTTTGGTGTAGAGGTGAATCAGTAACTGAAGGGAGCTCTTTCCTGAGGAAGATAAAAGACAGTGTAAACACCAGAATAGGGCACAGGACTAAAGGAGGTTATTTTTATTTATAATGGAAAAGAATTGGGCATATTTATTGGTTGAGGAGAAATAATTAATAGAGAATAAGAGAGATATAGGAAAGGCAATACAAGGACATAGAAGATGGGAGTGGATGAGATAAAGAGCACATCAAGGGGAGGGGCTGGCCTTAAACAAAAATGGAAATGCTTCATCTCATGAGCCTGGGGGAAGTTAGGGGAGTGAGAGCAGATGTAGATACTTTGTGAGTGAAAGGGTAGAACATTTATAAAATTTATATTTGATCATGTTATTTTTCTCGATAAAAGAAGAGATTAAGTTATGTTCAGGTGAGTGAGGATGAGAAGTTGGAAAGAAGGCTTGAAGATAGCAATGATGCACTAGGATAATCAGTAATTAAATGATAGAGTGAGTGTGCTCGTTTGAAACTGTTATGCACCCCAGAAAAGCCATTTCTCTTGATTGATTCTTCTAATCCAATCCTGTGTGTACAGACCAATTGTGGGCAGGGCCTTTTGATTACATTGTTTCAATAGAGATGTGACCTACCCAATTCAAGGTGGGTCTCAATCCTTTTACTGGAGTCCTCGATGAAGAGAATAAAAGGCAAAAAACACAGAAAGAGCTCAGAGCAATACAGAGAGCAGAGAGATGAAATCAAGGGAAAGATACTTGGAGACAGAAACACCCCGGGAGACACTAAATCAGGACCCACAAAACTGAAAGAACCAGAACCTTTAGAGAGTGGAGAAAGAAGCTAAGAGATGAAATCCAGAGAAAAGCTTCTGGAGGAAAGAAAGAGCCACTGAAATCACAGTCCAGGAGAGAGGGACCAGCAGAAATTGCCTTGTGCCTTCCCATGTGACAGAAAACCCCAGATGCAGCAACCTTCCCTCCGAGAAGTTATCCTCTCGTTGATGCTTTAATTTGGACATTTTCAC
>PVIY010058672.1:0-12365 GCA_004026745.1 Myrmecophaga tridactyla | reverse complement strand
CACCCAAATGGGTGGAGACATGTCGTCCCTTAATCCAGTTTAACAACCATTCTTGACTAAATCACATCAACCAGGGAGATGATCCAATCACAGTTTCAAACATACAGTATTGAATAGAGATTATTCTACCTTTATGAAATGGGATTTATATTAAAACATGGCTTTTCTTAGGGGGCATACTTCCTTTCAAACCAGCACACCCCTATAACTGAATTCCATTTTTATTTATTTGTAATGCTTTTGAGTGTATCTGTGCATGTGTGTGTTTATTTTTAATGATTACTCTGGGTATTATATATTCATAATTTATCACAGTCTATAAGTAGTGACATTTTACATTGCTGTTTTATTTACCTCTCTTTTTACTCATTCAGCTGTTCTGCATTCCTGATGTTGTAGTACTAAGGGGTACTTTATTACAGCTGGGTGTGGGTACAAGTTTAGTAGTGACTTAAGGTTTGCCTTTCCCGCTGCAGAGGCAGATGGGAAAGGCACTTAGCTCTGGGCAGTGGTCAAAATCCACGCTCCACACTCAGCCTCCTCTGACACCCCTGACCTGAGGGGTTCAGGTGCCTAATTATGCCCAGTCTAGGCTCCCTACTTGGCCATGGCTGGTGGGGGCTGGAAGGCAAGTTATTTCCTATGTTTGGCTAGAGTAGAGCAGTTATTGTTAAAAGGTTTTCTGTCTGGCTAGTCTATGTCTTTTCTGGTCCTTTGGCTATAGAGTACAGATTTTTCTGGAGGATTTTTTTTTCCTGCACCTGTTGGCATTTCTGGGTCATGAGCTTCTCTAGCATCCAATCTGGGATATATGTGGCAAAAAGAAAACCCAGGGAACTCACCACCATATTGTTCCTTGAGTCCTGGAATCCCTAATAGGTCTGCCTTCTTCTCTTCATCTCTTCGGATCTTCTTATGTTTGCTTTATTTTTAATACCCAGGGTTTTTAACTGTACTTCACAGGAGATATTGTGGAGAAATGCTTCTACTGTAGGTTGATTTGGTTCCTTTGTCAAAAAACCAAATGGCCATATAAATGTGGGTGTCTTTCTGGGCTCTTTATTGGGTTCTACCTACCTACTTGCTAATTGCTAGGACTCACCATGCCATGTTGATGACTGCCAGAGTATAGAAATTCAGGTAGGGTATGTCCTGCAACTTTATTCTTCTCTTTCAAGATTCCCTAAGATTAGAATATTAGGTCCATGGCATTCCTATACATTTTAAAAACACATCAATTTCTACAAATGCACACTCACCCAGATGGAGTTATGAATGGGATTGTTTTGCATCTACAGATCGATTTGGAAAGATTTGCCATCTTAACGATATTGAGATTTCCCATGAGATCTTTCTTCATTATTAAAACCTTCCTCAATTTCTCTCAGGAAAATATTATAATATTCCATAAGGAGAATCTTCACAACATGTTTTTAGGAACCACTGTGGGGTTTAAAGTAAGAAGTGTCCATCATGGGCTTGGCCTGTTGATTGTATCTGTATTAGTTATCTTTTGCTGTGGTACAAATTACCCCAAACTTAGTAGGTTTTAAAACAACACACGTTCATTAAAACACAGTTTCTGTGGGTCAGGAGTTCAGGCAGGAAGGAGCTCTGTTTCAGGGTCTCTTACCGGTGGCTGTCAAGTGGTCAGCCAGGGCTCTAGTCTCCTTCCTGTGAAGACTTGAGTGGGGAAAGGTTAGCCTCTAAGCTCATGTGGTTGTTGGCAGAATTCATTTCTTTGCTGGCCATTGGCTAGAGATGTGACAAGGTCAGTTCCTCGCCACCATGAGTCTCTAACATGGCCTTTTGCTCCATCAAAGCAAGAAAGCCAAGAAGGAACAGTGAGACTCTGCCTGCAAGATGGAAGTCAGAGTCCTTTGCAAATGAATCGCAGAAGTGACACTCTATTCAGCTTTGCTATATTCCACTCATTAGAGGTGAGTCACTAGGTCAGGCCCACTTGAGTGGAAAGGACTGCCTAAGGGTGTAAGAACCAGAGATGGAGATCGCTGGGAGACTCAGAGTCTGTCCCTCACTGTGTCTGTTGCTTTCCTGAGGCTGGATGGGCTGGAAAACACCATTTCCTGAAAGCAATCCCAGCATAAATTCTGGGTTTAAACTTTATCTTTCCCAATTCTGGCTCATTACAGAAGAGTCCACTTTGGGCTTTGGACTAATGGTTGTGTTTTTATACTATTGCAAAAAAGGGGTATCTAAGATAGCTTAGGCTCTGGCCTAATGTCTGCTTAATGATATTGAGCTATTTCTGGACAAGGGCAGTAATTTTTTTGAGATCAGAATTCATTGCAGTATGTGTCCTGTCTTCAGATCCCCATTGCCCTGAAATGTTGATCTTTCTCTTTCTGTATAACACAAGGCAACATCTTAGGAAATGCAAATAACATAGAGACATCTTTTTGTATCTGGCTGGCAGATGACCACAGGAAACGTGAACATTTATTCACAGTTCAATCTTTCGAGCCTCATGTTCACACACTACTGAGAAGGGCCTCCTGAATGAAAAATATTCTCTCAGGTAATAAGCGCTTATGGTTGATTGGATCCTTAAAATGCCAAAGAGAATAGTTACATCCAGATCTAGATCTAGCTGTGTACATCTCGATACGTCTGCGTGTGCATGAGACAGGAAGGCTGCATGGCACAGCTGCTGAGCACATGGGCCCCGGCAGACCACTGTCCGAACTAGGGCAGCCCAGACGGGCCTGCTGGACTGGCCCCACTGCGCCTACCGAGGCAAGACAGAAGCAAGAGCTGTCTTCAGAGCCCCACACACTTCCCAGAGATGCCTCCAGAACCACGTCCCCAGCCACACCCTACTGTTCCTTATAGCCCCCATGTGTGTAGGGGCAAGTGGGGCCTATGGGCCCTGTCTCTCGCTGTCCTGGATGGTCTTCCCATCACTGATGGGTCTGTCAGTAGGAGTGAAGTTTCTACATGTGTCTGCATAATCTGGGAGGTTTATTCGGAAAATTCTCTCTCTCTCTCTCTCTTCTTTTGTTTTATATTGTAATTGGTGTGTTTGCTTCCATACTTTCTTTCAACTATTTATCACTAGTTACTCTAACAAATATTCCTCTATGTAAATTATATTTCTATCTCACTTTGGTAGTGAATTTTCAGTTGTTTCTTAGGTTTTCCCTGTATAAAACCTTACCTTGTGGTTCAGTGGTAGAACACTCGTCTTTCATGTGGGAGACACAGGTTCAGTTCCCAGACCATAAACTTCCCCCTGCCCTGCCAAAAAAAAATTGAAGCTAGAAAACCTTATTGATACAAATAGTACCATCTGTGGCCTCTTCTTTTTTTTAAATTGGTGTACATATTATATATTCACATAACATGTACTCACCCAAAGTGTACAATCAATGGTTCACAATATCAGCTGTACATTTATCATCACAATCAACTTTTTTTGTGTGTGAAAAGTAACATATATACAAAAAGCAATAAATTTCAAAGCACATCGCAACAACTAGTTGTAGAACACATTTCAGAGTTTGGCATGGGTTACAATTCCATCGTTTTAGGTTTTTCCTTCTAGCTGCTCTAACATACTGGAGACTTAAAGAAATATCAATTTAATGATTTAACAATCATTCCCAGAGCCTGCCCATGCCAAAAAATATATAAAAATAAAAATAATGATTCAGCAATCATACTCATTTGTTAAACCCTACTTTCTCTGTATAACTCCACAATCACCTTTGATCTTTCTGTTCCACTCTTTAGGGGTGTTTGGGCTATGCCCATTCTAACTTTTTCATGTTGCAAGGGTCTGTTGATAATATGGAATAGGGGAATGGAACTAATTGATGTTCTGGAGAGGCTGGCCCCTCGGCATTTTAGGACTTATCTGGTCCGGGGACCCATCTAGAGGTTGTAGGTTTCTGGAAAGTTACCCTAGTGCATGGAACCTCTGTAAAATCTTGTATAATGCCCTAGGTATTCTTTAGGGTTAGCAAGAATGGTTCTGGTTGGGGTTTGGCAAGCTATGATAGGTAGCAATGCCTAACTGAAGCTTGCGTAAGAGTGACCTCCAGAGTAGCCTCTCGACTCTGAGTCTATCAGCCACTGATACCTTATGTGTTACACTTCTTTTCCCCCTTTTGGTCAGAACAGAATTGTTGATCCCGTGGTGCCAGGGCCGGACTCACCCCCAGGAGTCATCTCCCATGCTGCCAGGGTGTAGCCTCGCCTCTATAATTTGAATACTTCTTTTCTATTTATCTACTATCTAATTGACATTTAGAGTACTTTCAGTAGAAAAAAATTTAAGTAATTTGTGGGATGGTGAGAAGCATGATCTCTCTTTAATTTATAGGGGTGGGGTACTCATATTTCCCCTCTGCATGGGTTTTGGCAGAGGTTTTGGTCTGGGATTTTTTTTTTTTCTCGTTCAACTTCAAATTTTATTTTCATTATTTTGAATTTGGTGGAGGAGGATCCTAAATGAATACATGAATCTGTGATATTCTATTAACCTCTCAAGCAGAATTGGGATACAGGGCCAAATTGCTGTTAAGATCAGGATATGTATCAGAGTCATAGGAGGTCAACCACAACTGCTGGGGGGTGTTATCTTCCAGGAGAATGACAGGATATGGGAGTGGAGGTGACCATGAAGGGCTCAGGGTCCCGGGCACCCAATCTGGTACTTAAGGGTTCTCCACATAGATCACACGTGGGAAGGTCCACATCAGCTCTTCAAGAGGCACGGTTAAAATGTATATCTAAATACTTATACTATCTTGGTTGAAAGAAAATATTTTTAAACCCAAAAGCAAGGCATGAAATATAACAAAAATGTATGCGTGTCCATATATGTACATGTATATACATATGCTCATATGCACATTACTACATAAAAAGTACAATTCCCCATACAAAAAATCATAAATGAAATTATATGACAAAGATGAGATAAAAATTTATAACTTTTTTGTTTTTAATATTTTTATCGAGAGATCATCATGCATCATACAATCCATCCAAAGTATCTAACTAATGGCTCACAATATCATCACATAGTTATGTATTCATCATCATGACCATTTTTAGAACATTTGCATTACTCCAGAAAAAGAAATAAAAAAGTAATAAAAAGAAAAAACGCATACATCCCATACCCTTTACCCCTCCCCAGTAGTCACACTAAAAATGAGCATTATGTGGAAGTGCTTTGTAACTGGAAAGTACTTGCTAAAAGTAGGCTCCCTTTTGATTTTCCAAAGAATGTTCTATGATGGAGGTTATCACACTGGCTTTCCCAGTAGCAACATTAGCTACAGAACCACCATGGAGGAGGAGGTCAGCAAATATCACGAAAAGATGGATGGAAGAACGGATGATGGGTGGGTGGATGGATGGAGAGATGGGTGGGTAGATGATTGGGTGGATGGATGGATGGGTGGATGGAGGGGGTAGATGGGTGAATAGATGGGAGAGTGGGTGGATGGATGGATGGATGGATGGATAGGTAGAAGGATAATGGATGGATGGAAGGATGATGGATAGATGGGTGGATGGGTGGTGAATGGATGGTGGATGGGTGAGTGGATGAATGGGTGGATGGGTGAGTGGATGAATGGATGGATGGGTGGACGGATGGAAGACTGATACCTCACTGCCCAAATTCCAAATCTCTGCCAACATTCTATACAGATGTCTTGCACCCCAGAATGGCCACCAGGGGGCACAAGAGCACAAGCCAACAAACTTGATTTGTGCTTATTGCTGGGGCCCAGAGTTGGCAGGTTAGGGATATCAGGGGCCTCCGGATCAGCGGTCTCCCCAAACCAGGGCCTCCCATTGCTGCCCAGCGTCAGGACCCCACACCCTTACCACACCCCACCCTGCTCTCGGCATTCTTTCCTTCTCAATTTTCAGCTATCTCTATGTGAGGTGGGAGGCAGGAGGAGGAGCGCCCTGTACTGCGTTGGGCATGTCTAAGTTCTGACAGGGAAGCCTCTGGCAGGTTGGATGGCTCAATTGCTTGATTCGCCCAATTCTTAGCTGCAGGCCAGTCAGGGCCAAAGGAGACAGGAGCTCTAGCTGCCCCTCAGCAGCATTCTGGTTCCAATGGTAGAAGAGATGTCCTGCCTTTCTGCCTGAGCTAACTCTCCCCTCGGGTGGGCACAGAATAACACAGAATGCACCACTCCATCCTCTTCACCCTCATCTCCTGGCTAGCCTCTCCCCAGCCCCCCACGTCTCTTCTTGGTGCCATCCCTAATGTCCACCGGTACATCGTATCACCTCCTCAGCAGGCCCAAGCAGTGTCAGAACCCAACCCAATTTCTTCCCCCGCCCCCACAATAACGTGCTCCTCCCATAAAAGGTACCCAGGCAGTTTTCCATTTCATGGATTCCTGTGAGCTCTCCATTTTCTACTCGACTACACATTGCCATTAATCATCCTTCCATAGCACAGCTCTGGCCACATTAAGTTCATGTGCAAATACCTCCATAAGTCACTTCCATCGGAATAAAATCCCATCACTGGGAAGTGACTTGCCCAGTCATTTCTGAACCTTCAGAACGAACACAGGTGTGGCCCTCGAGGCCCATTGTGCTTTCTGCCTTCCATTACAGTTATTCAGGAACATATCCTATGCCCATACGAAAGGCCAGTTTGCTTTTCTAGAAAGTCATATGAGCCAGTGGCCACCAAATATTCATTGACCTTACAGAATGCCACACTTAGTGGGAGGCAGTACTAATCCATTGGAGGGATGAATAACTCTTCCATCCTTTTTCTCCCACATCTGGGGCTCAGGGCCCACTTTGATTATTTGAGAGTGCAGAGCTTCTGAAAGCCAGACTTGGAAATGATGTTCAGACTCAGAATCTGAAGGCAGATTCTGTCCCCTGAGAGCAGAGCCTTCAACTCTCAGCTCCACAGCCTTCCTTTTGGCTTTTCTTTAGCACAAGGGGTGGGGGTGGGGGTGGGGCGTGAGGCCAGCTGGCCTTTGTGCATACAGTGTGTGCCGAAAACCTGTTCAGAGAACGGGCCCAAATTGGCATGAATGGTAGAGAATCGCCCCGAAGCAATCATCTTCAGGATGAAAATCACCCCATTGTGAACATTAAAGAAATCACAGGCTGTTTTAAAGAGTGACATTGAGAGGGAGCACATACTTTGTTATATAAATGCTTGAAAGCCCAACTCAAAGCTGTTCCTGCTTATTTACTCTCCAATCTTTGAAGTAAAAGTTACCCATGTTTGCAAAAAAAAAAAAAGTAATCACCCATTGTTTGTTACATACCCTTTTGGGAAATTACAAAGTCTCTGGCAGCAGATCTTCAAACTAAGATTCCTGGCAAGTTGAAAGGAAAAGAAGCCAGACGCCAGGTTTTCTCCTGTCTGGAGGTCAAGGAGGACGTTGGCCTGTGGAGCTGGAATAACTGCATTCTGCAGCTCAGAAGGGGAAAGAGTGGGCCTTGGGGCTTAGTCACTTCACGACTTGTGTAATTGTCTGCCACCCCCACTAAAATGTGACTCTGCACAAAAGCAGGGTGGTTGGTTCACTGTTGCACCCCCAGTGCCTAGAGCAGTGCCTGATTCAATAAAGTGTCAATGAATGAATGAATGAACAAATAAAGGGGTCGCAGTCTATGTTCAGTTTACTCTCTCCAATGCTTAAGCTTAAGATCTCGGGGTGCAGCCCACCCCAGAAGCACTCCATGTGCTCTTACAAGGGCACATGTCCATTCTTTCAGACATCTGAGCCTTTAGGCTGAGAAAGACATACTCTGACCAAAAAGGTGCTTACCAGGTAACAGGTGGGGGCTCTCATGCTGGCTTTAAAGAGTAAACCAACACAGGAGGTAGGCAAGGAGACAACCCTGTTACTAGGAGAACTCAAGTTCCTTCACGGGGAGACCTCCTACAGAGCCCTGTAGGGCCCACGTGTTTCCCACACGCAGGGAACTGAACTTCTTGAGGAAAAATAAAACGTGAGTTAATGAACGCCTTGCTTTGTACTTTGGGGTGGGCTTGCTGTGGGGGAAACCCTATACTCACCCCAATGTGACAAAGAGGGATTCCCAGAGGAGGCTAGCTGGGCAGCCCTGAGGCAGTGAAGTCCTGAGATGGGCCCTTCTCAGGGTGAAGCAAAACCATCACCATCATACTCACCACTGAGCACTGGACAGTTTTCACAGCACTTCCACACGCACCTTCTCATGTGATCGTCACAACTAACCTTCAGGGTAGGTGTTGATGCCTGCGTTTCTCAACTGAGGCAACTGACACTCAGAGAAGTGAGGGGACATGGCTCTGATGCCAGCGTCCTGATTCTGTCTGCCCCACCAGAAGGTCCCAGAGGTGTAAGACCCTGGGAAAGACGGGGACAGACAGTGAGTCCTGACTCCCCTCAAGATTTCCCATCTGCTTTTAGTTAGATATAATTTAGACCCTTTGTGGGTGAATTAGATCTTCTCAATGAGTTCTGTGAGATTGTATTTGCTTATTAGTTATTACCAAAAACACGAGAAGCATTACAATTCCTAATATGATGACAGGTAGCTAAAGAATTTATATCATTTTTCAAATGATCTATTGCATTGATTACTGGAAAGATCTATTACATATCACATTGCATTGATATTGCCTGGTCTTTTAAAATCACACTATGCTATTAGCTTTACCCAAATCAATCTACTGGTAGCAAACCCATTTTGGGGCAGTAAATGGCTTGTGGCCGCTACTAAGGCTGTCAGGCAGCACGGGGCCTGTGGGGCTGGGAAGAGGAGATTATAAGATGTAGGCTTCGCGGTTACTCTACGTAGTTTTTTTAATAATTGAAAATAAAATAAAATTTATATAAACTACATAACCAGTCCTAAAAGCTTTGGCTATGGGTTACCTGTCCCAAACCAAAACACTGTGGCCACACAAACTATACATACCCGCAGCTGCCAGAAGAATTCAGGTGAGGTGCTCAAGTGTGTGTACTCAGATGTGGGGCCTGGGAAACTCAATCAATGGAGAACTCGGCAGAGCAATGCTCACCCCACCTCAAACCCTAAGCCTTCCAAACTTGGCGTATTAATTCACTCTAATAGCCTTAGGAAGAAGACAAGTGGGCAAAGTCTGGGCCGTTTGGACCCCATGATTTGAATATATTAAAAGGAGGTATTTTCCTGGATCTTTGGGTACCTGTGTGACACCTAAGACTCAGAGCTGGAGTTCTGCAGCTTTAAAAGTCAGCATTGCCACATACAACAACTATTAAAGAAACTGGAAAAGAGATCAGGCTTCAATTAGAGATAAGAACAAAGCTGATTGGGTCGGGATGGAGGTAAATCAGAATACAGGGGCAAGGAGGACATTGTCTGTATTTTAGAATTCACCTATTGCATGAGACTAAAGGAAAAGAGGCTTATTTTGTCCAAAACCTACATTTTCTGTAGCACATAAGCTAACTCAACTTGTCTGGATAGCTCATTTGAACAAACCAGACACATGGGACCCAGAATGAGAATGAGGGCTTGTAATTCTGTATAGCTTAATGTAATACCCAGATACATCCCAGAGTTTGTAGGAAAGATAATTAAAACATATTGGCAAAGTCCCTCAAAGGAATGGAGAAAAAATATGGGACTATTAAACTTTACTACCGTGGTAACCCCTGATACTGTCTCAAACATTAGAAAACTCCCAAATTAATAGGCCAAGCCTTTGATCTTGAGGCTTGCTCTTATGAAGCTCATTTCTATAGTGGAGAAGCTAAACCTATCTATAATTATGCCTAAGAGTTACTTCCAGGAAACTTCTTTTGTGGTTCAGATGTGGCCTCGTTCTGTCTAAGCCCAATTCTACAAGGAAAATCATCGCCCTCCCCACCGTGTGGGGCATGACATACAGGGGTAAAAGTCTCCTTGGTGAAGAGGGACGTGACTCCCAGGGCTGAGCCTGGCCCTGGCACCTTGGGATCAACAATTACATCCTGACCAAAAGGGGGAAAAGAAATGTAACAAAATAAGTATCCATGGCTAAGAGAGTTCAAATAGAGTTGAGAGCCTACTCTGGAGGCTACTCTTATGCAAACTTCAGCTAAATAGTGCTAATTACCACGGTTTGCCAAACCCCAACCCAAACCATTCCTGCTAACCCTAAAGAACACCTAGAGCTCTATCATCTGAGATTTTACAAAAGTTTCACACACCAAGATTACTTTCCAGAAACCTACAACCTCCAGATGGTTCCTAGGCCAGATAAATCCTGAAACCCAAAGGGGCCAGCCTCCCTGGAACATCAACTAGTTCCATCCCCCTATCCCATATTATCAACACCCCTTTCCAACATGAAAAAGTTAGGGCAGGCATAACCCAAATACTGTTAAAGATTGGGAGAAGGGTCGAAAAAGAAGGAGGAGTTATAAGAGAGAAGGTAGGATTTAACAAATAAGTATGATGGCTGAATCATTATTTTGATATTTCTTTTAGTCTCCATTGTCTTGGAGCAGCTAGAAGGAAAAACCTAAAATCATGGAACTGTAACCTATACCAAACTCTGAAATCTGTTCTGTAACCAATTGTTGTGGTGTGCTTTGAAATTTATTGCCTTTAATATATATATATATATCACAATAAATAATATTTTTAAAAAGCCATACTGCAAAGTTGACAGTAAAAGGTAGAAATGATATATCATGCAAACACTTTTAAAATATTATCTTATTTCACTTTGTCAATAGCAAATAAAAGAGATACTAAGGAAAATAAATAAAAGGAGGGATTTAGAAACTAAAATGAAATGAGAATTTTGGCTTCAGTCTATTTGAAATACAAAAGTAACGCATGCTCACTATCAGAAACTCAAGGAGTGGAAAATGGGAAAGTGATGGGAACCACGGAACTGTCTTGAAAAGGGCAGCCTACGTGAGTCCCTTCGTCAAAGAGACCGATGGAAGGGAGCCTCTGTAACTTCTGAAGCTAGGTCCAGCTTCGGCCTGCCTGGGTTCCTCTTGCCACGCTCACCCTGGGTCCCCAGCCACCAAGATCCTGCGGAGAGGCCACGTGGACGTGCTCCAGTTCCAGCGCCAGCTCCAGCAGCAGAGATGAGCTGGCCCCACTGAGCCCGGCCAAATTGCCTATTCGGGAGCAAAATCAATGTGGTGTGGTTTTGGGGCCCTAACTTTGGGGCTGTTTGTTATACAGTTTCTTAGAAACCAGAACAGGGACACAGAAGTAAGTGCATCTAATCCGGGCGCTAAAGGGTGCCCAGAGAAAGAGGGAGGGGCAAGCGTTTGGGGGAGGTAATAGCAGGTGCAAAGGGCTGGGTGGGGGTAATGGGGAGGCAGGAGCAGGCTCAGGAACCGAAGGCAGCCCCTGAGTTTGGAAGGCAGAGCCAGGAAGGGCGGGACTGTTCAGACACGGCCCCAGGAGCCCCCATACTGCGAGCCATGTGGAAAGCCCACCTATACTTGGCTATTTGGAACTCAAAGTGCATTTGGCTGTAACAACAATATTATAAACGCAAACTGAAATTTCAGGCTGGCCCAGCCTGTGAAACATCCCAACTCAAGTAAATGCATGTCCCATGGCTGCCCCTAACTTGTAGGACCTCGGGACAAGCAAATCTTCCACCCTGCAGGGACCTCGACTTCCGGAAGCAAGTGAACCACGAGGGAGGGTGCCAGATGCAAGATAGGACACGTAGCCCAACTTGAACTGCAGATAGGCCATGAATAATTTTTTTTTTTGTGGTTTTATTTACTAAATCTGGCAAACTTAATTTGGGAACCGCCCAGCCACTGAGGTACAGAGAGGAGTCTTTTAGCCATGGGACTTGCTTGGGCTCTTCTCCAGTGTTCCACTCCACCTAAGGCTGAGGAGGCCAAGGAAAGGACAACCTTAAGGGCCAGGGAAGATGGCAAAGAGCCGGAGCTTAATACTTCAGCATAGAAGCCTGCCCTTCCGTCTTCAGCTCAGCACCCAGAATGTGCCAGCCCTTTGCTCTCTTAGTTTGGTTTTCATCATGGAGATTTCAATTTTTAAAGTGTTTAAAAAATATTTTTTCCTATTCTCCACCCACCTACCACTTTCAAAAGATTTCTAAGTGTAGGTCCACTCACAATCTACAAGAAGTTCTTACTACTTTTTTTTTTTTTGGCATGGGCAGTGTGCTGGTTTGAACAGAAGTATGCCCCCTAAGAAAAGCCATGTTTTGATATAAAACTCATTCCTTAAAGGTAGAATAATCTGTATTCAATACTGTATGTTTGAAACTGTAATGAGATCATCTCGCTGAATGATGTGATTTAGTTAAGAATGGTTGTTAAGCTGGATTAGGTGACGACATGTCTCCACCCATTTAAGTGGGTCTTGATTGGTTT
>PVIY010058671.1:0-12369 GCA_004026745.1 Myrmecophaga tridactyla | reverse complement strand
TAAGTTTTTTAATTAATAAAAAGTTTAAAAAAAAAAAAAAAGATACTTGAGTCACCTTTCCCAACAAATGGGAAGAAAGAGGAATGCAGGTCCCTTGAGTTCTCTTTTCTTGATGGATGAGTTTGTGTTGGATAGGCATAGCCATGGTGAAGTAAGAAGTGCTGTTAAAAACCCAACTAGTGGGTGGTGCACCAGTGCTCAGTGGCAGAATTCTAGCCTGCTGTGCCAGAGACCCAGGTCCGATTCCTGGGGCCTGCCTATGTCAGAAAAAAAAAAAAGTAAAAAATCCAACTAGTATGGTATAGTCTCCTTTTACCCTCAACTGCTCCCAGTACTGTCTGTGTCTACTTACTCTCTGCAGTTGTTTCTTCATCTGTAAAATAGAGCTGAACTCCCTCATAGAGTTACTGAAAAGTTTAAATGAGGCGAGTACAGATTTTAGAGTCCAGGCTCTAACAAAACACTTGAAGTTATTTTTAAGAACAGAACTTGTTTTGATGTTAGTCATAATGTTGTAGTAGGATTTTTCTGGACACCGGAATCTCTCTTAGTAAAGGATGTTTGTAAGGATTACATATGCCAAGAAACTAAAGCAAACATTATTTGCATAGTATGTATCACGTTCTTAGTGTTGGACATAGAGACGTAACACTTAGATCTGCTTTCAGAGGACTCATTGCCCAGCTGCTGGGAGTACTGGCAGCAGGCAGCCTTCAGCTGTCTGCCCCTTTAGGGATTTCCTCACTGCAGAAAGACCCCTTGCCCAAGGTCATACTCTTCCCTGAGCAGCCCACATCTGTTGACAGATGAAGGTAAGATTAAAAAGTCCCAGCTGTCATCAGTCAGCTCTGTGGGGCTTTTCTTGCAGAAGAGTTCCCATGAGATCAGCCAAAGCGATCATTGGGACTTCATCAGAACTCAACTTCTTTTGTCCAGTTCTGCTACCACCCCTTCCCTTCCACAGGGGTAGATCCCCATCCCAGGGCATTCTGTGATAAAGATTCGGAACACTAAGAAACTGCTTTTTGGGGAATGTAATCTTGAATATCCCTTAATTGGACATTTTACATTTACTTCTCTTTAAGAACCTTATGATATGTCTATTTTTACCCCATTGTAACAAATGAGAAAATTGAAGCTCAGGGAAGTAAACTTATCCAAGGAGCACATTAAATGACAGAACGAGAATTAAAATCAAGTTTCAGTTTATTCCAGAGACCAAGTCTTTCGAGAAATTAACGTATCTCTTCTAAGAGCCTCTAAGAAAGGAAATTGGCCCCTAAGAGCAATTTCCTCTCCTAGAATAAGGACATGAGCTCCTTGTTTCTAGAAGGCCCAGAACCATATTCTCCACATAATTCTTGAAGCTGGTTTGGATGCGATTCCCTTTCCTTTTGCCTTTATTTATTAGCATCCTTCTTTACATCATGAGTTAATGGCTATTGTTTTAGCCTAAAATAGCAAGTGTCAGGTTTTACACATTTTCAAAATTTTCAATGTAATCATTTAAAAATAGACTCTGAAATTTTGTTTTCTCTCTGTTGGTAACCATGGTTGCTATGGAGTTCAAGTAATAGATTGTGATGTTTAACACTGAATTAATTACTACTTCTCACTCCCAGGGAACATCTAATTATACATATTCATGCTGAGCAGGATTTGAGTAACTTAAGGAAAATGTGTGTGTGTGTGTGTGTGTGTTCTTACTGTACAAGGTGCATTAGGAAAGGGTCTTGATTATGATCTTCTAGAAGCCTTCTTTTTTCCTTAACTATAATTTATCTTCGAGATTTGGCCTATATTGGGTTATATTTTCCTTTTACATACTCACATGGCTTTTTTCCTACATGCTAGTGGTAGCCTTTTTTCCTTTATTTTGAACATTATAGTGAGATAAAGCATGAATAATGCTTTTATTCCCCCCATCCCCCAGCCACTTCCTCTCTTCCTCTTTTTCTCTCAGCCCCATTTATCATGAAATAATGCAGTGTTGTTGGAAACAGTACATAGTTTCTGGAGACATACACCTAAGTCTGAATCCTGATTTTTGCCACTTTGACATGGGGAAAATTATGTCAGTCCCAACCTCAACTCCTTAATTGATAAAATGGGGGTGATTTTATCCACCATATACAGTTGTTACAAAGATTAAATTAGATTTTTAAAAAATTAGAGCTGTGCTTCTCAAATGTTAATGGACATGTGAATCACCTGGCCTCTTGTTAAAAGGCAGATTATGAGCCAGCAGGTCAGGAATTAGGGCCCAAGGTTCTGTATTTCTAACAAGCTCCCAGTTGATGCTGATGCTGCTGGTCCACTTTGAGTAGAGACCACTTAGGTAATGCTGGGTAAATATTAGGAGGTCAATCCATTTGTAGCTATTAGTATGAGCCCTTAATTAGTCCTTATCCTATACCTTTTGGGCAGAAGGGCACAAAATCTATACCTGTTAGCAAGATAGAGAAACCAAGGCACAGGCAAGCAGGTCCTAGAATGTTAATGCTGTGGATGACTCCACTGGGTTTCTCTGCTGCCTATTGTAGCCTTACCCCTGTGAAGCATCAATTTTTCCCTTGTGTGGGCTGTTGCAATACCTGCCACTACTAATGGGAGTCCCAAGCATGTGTTGAGGAAAGAACATAAATTCTATGGTGTTTTTATATAATTGACAAATAAAGCTATTCTGTGTTTTACTGAAAATAAACCAATTTCTTGATACTGACTGTAAGGCATTGAGAAATTTGTTCTTTTTTGATGGACTCATCAGATGACTATTTGAAAAAAAATGGATTCAGAGTGTTCATTTGAAAATGGAGTTATGTCTTCAAGGCTTAGAGGACCTAAGTGGTTGAAATTGTGTAAAGTGACACGGGTGCATTTTAAGATTAGAATGCAGCCCCTTGCTGAAGAAATTCTAGGATTCTTATAAAACATCAGTTGGCAACCTTTCAGATATGGGTAGGCGGTGTTTCTTTTATTTATAGTCTTTTCAGTTAGGGGAGGTGGTAAAATGCTTCTTTGAGAAGGTTGAGGAAGGACTTTTCTGTATTTCTTCTTTCATGGATCAAGATAATGCTTCTCTCTTTAATTTTATCCATGAACATCAGCAACACATTATGGCATCTCTTGAACCCCCTGGCTTCTTACCTGGAATTTCTGTGTTTTCTGGTCTTCCCTTTTTTGATCATGCATTTCTTGTTGGCCTTTGCTGCTCCATCTTTTTTTTTTTTTTTTTTTTGGATCTAGGAACAAGACTAATGCATACCTGTCACTTTTTCTTTGGCCAGTGACATTGCTGGCCCCATGCTCTCCCTCTTCCACACCCGTAAATGATACATGAATGACAATAATAGGCGAAGTTCTTCCAATTTGTCTTGCTTCCTCCATAACCTCTACTGCCTCCTCTCCCGTTAACTATCCCTCATTTACTGAACTCCAACCACATTGGTTTCCTTGATGTTCACTGAATATACTAAGCATGTTCCTGCTTTAGGCCCTTTCCTTTGGCCATTGCCTTGATCTGGAACATTCTTTCCCTAATAGCAGCTTGGTTAACTTCCTCACCTCCTTTGGGTCTTACCTTCACAATAAAGCCTTCCCTAACTACTGATTTAATGTTGCAACCTGCACATCATGGCCACTCCCATTCCCACATTCTCTGTCCCCCTAATCCTACTTTGATAGGGCTTATAACCTTCTAATATAGTTCATATGCCATAAACTACAGTTCTCATAGATCATTTCTTACCTCCTTACCTCTATTCAACAATATCAATGTGGGCTGAAAATGCCCTCTCCTCCCACACTAGGAAAATATAGTCTCAGAATTAGTTCTTTCTAAACAAAAATTAAGGCTGTTCTGTATCTTGATTTTGGAAGTAACTACATGAGTTTACACACTTGTCAAGATTCATCAAACAGTACATATTAGCTGGGTACAGTTCATTATACATAAATTATACCTCAATAAGATTAGTGGTGCTTTTATTTTTTTTTTTAAGAATAAAGCCATTGACTTAGCTCACCTCATCAGCTCATGAGGTGAGCTGATATTATAGGGTAGAAGTAGCAATTGGCATTTAGGAGTGTATATTTCTTTCTTGGAAATAGTGTAGACAAAGAGATCAGCGCAAATTTATTATCACGAAAATCACTACTTCTGGCTTTGAAGGACTAGAGCAAATGTCTCATTGTTAAGCACATCCACAATGTCTGTGTTGGTTCTGTTCTTCTTTGTATTTACTCTTAGAAATCCAAGAACTAGAAATTTCAGGTCAGTTTAGTTTTATGTTTTTCTGAAGTGAGCTGATCCCTGTTTCACTTTTATAAAGGGGTGTGAAAGCTATTATCTCTGAAAATATTCAAATTTCATCTGGGAAAAAAAAACCATAAGAAATCCTCATCTCTCCTGTTTGAGAAACAAGCAAGAAAAAAAATAGATTATTGAATTTTTTTCACGTGAATAACTTCTGTAAGGATTGGAAACAACTAATAAGCCAGGTAGCAAACTCCCAAAATGCACATGCTCAGGTGTCTAAAGGTAACTTGCTCTGCCAGCTACCAACCTTCAATTTCAGTTTTAAACTTTTCAAAATGAGTTAGATAAAACTGAGATATGAGATTGCAAGGAAGTAGAGGGAAGACATAAATCTGAATTCCACTGTTTCTGAAACATCCATGTAGCAGCATGGAAGGTTTGAGAAACCTGTTGGTACCTGAGTACCAATGCTAGCCTTGGTTGTATTAAAACCTATGATTCATGCCTGCTTCGGCAGCACATATACTAAAATTGAAATAAATCAGAGAAGATTAGCATGGCCCCTGCGCAAGGATGACATGCAAATTCGTGAAGTGTTCCATATTAAAAAAAAAAAAAAAAGAATAAGAAAACCTGTGGTTCTAGGTTTGGAAAAGGATTTAAATGCTTAGAGAATCACCTTAGAGGGCTATAATTATTGTGGATATATGACCTATTTCCTAACTTCAAGCATATTTTTTCCATGATGGAATAGAAGGAAAGCACATAGTAAAATGCTCCATAGTTTGCTGAAACTTCAATTGCTTTAAATGTTATTAATATTATCAAGAGGGTACATCTGCTCCTATCCAGCTTCCTCATGTTGGAATCTTGGGGGCAAACATGAATCTCTAAGATGAATGTGGGCAATCAGGGTCCCCCCAGTGCTCCTGATCCCCATCCCTGACTATCTCCCTGAAGTCTACCCCTTTGCCATTCTTATTTATTGAGTTTTCACTTTCCTATCTTCTTGGGGAAAAGTACTTCAAGAATGCTTCTGTATCTTTCACTTAAGTTAAAATGTTATAAATTTGTCCAGTTTCATCGCCTCACAGCCTAATTTTCCATACCTTTCTTTCTCTAATATCTAGTGATGCTAAATATTTCTTCTTACTTCTGGTAATTTACATCTTATGGCTATTTTTAGATTGCTACCCTGTCCACCTCTACCACCCACTGTTGTTCCCTACTAGGTCTGCTCAGCTAGACTATACGTATTTAATTCTTCTAATCTTCCTTTATCCACAAGACTCACCAGTCCCTTAAAATTGTGTTGCATTTCTTCAGACCTCTTCCTGATTGTTGATGCCCTGTGACCCTGAGATGGTATTTGAAGCCACAGCTAACATCACATCCCAATGTGTCATGCCTCTGTTAAAAATAAACAATACAGAAAGGACTCTTGTCATCATCATTAATGATGTTTGTCATACATTTTCAGTTTTCTGCCTTCCAGATACACAGTAGGCTTGCGCTTCCTGGGCTCTTATGATTGGTTAGAGCATGTGACTAATCCTGACAAGTGAATTATAAGCATTGAATCATTCACAGACTGGCGAAAAAACTTCCAGAGTGCTGTTTTCTCTCTAACACAGTGACTGCCAATATCTGAGATAGTGGCTGCTCTGTTAGTCTGAATCCCTGCGTTGCTACAATGGGCAGAAATCCCACTACCAACCCATGTTGTCCATAGCAGAAGCAAAGAATATACTTTTGTTGTTTTAGGCATTTGAAGTGTGTGTGGGGGGGTGATTGTTACTGTAGAATGACCTAGCTTATCCTGACTGATACAACTTTAAGGGATATCCTTAGACAGTCTCCACTGTATAGAGCTGTCTGTGTCACACCCAACAGCTTGTTATAGCAGTCTTGAGTGTGTGAGCACAGCAAATCTCTATTGGATACAATACAATACCAAGCAGATGTTTTCACCTAGACCCTTGCCATTTATCAGTTAGACAACAATGAGGTCCAAAAGAGGGAATACAATTTGAACCTCTTACCAAAGGCCTAGGTGCAGATAAGCAAAAGAAAAGTTAAATACCCCTAAGTCTCCAACATAAAATTTTCCAGATCCTGTCAGGTATAATTCAGCATATTACATTTGGTTTCAGATACAGTAACAGCAGCAGGAATGAATGTGTGTTGTTGGATTTCTCTTCCCAGAAGCCACTCTTCCATGGCATGCAACTAACTCCCTCTTCAATTGGCTGCTATTTGATATTTTTATTTAAGAATAAAATCAATGAAATTATAAAGTAGGTTAACATGTTTCTTTCAGTCTTATTAAAATGTTTTGATAACCTACCAAACTACTTTTAAAGAATCCTGACTATAATTTAATATCACCTTGGTTCACCACACTTTAAACTGTGTGTAAATTAAAACAAAAATAAATGGATTTTTAACATTCCCTTTGCTTCTGTTATTCTACTCTCATTTCTGTTTTTTTTTTTTTTTTTGCATGGGCAGGCACCCAGAATTGAACCTGGTCTCTGGCATGGCAGGCAAGAATTCTGCCCTGAGCCACCATCACACTGCCCTGTTTTCCTTTTAATCTTTTTCCATATAGAAACATGTCTTACATGCTTGAATTTATGTTACACATGGAATTTTTGTTCTTCGTATTTCATCTGCTATTATCTTATGAATTCTTTTCTCTACTTCTACATAGCCTTCACAAATTTTCACCCATTTTCATTGGAATAATACTTTAATTAGGTTGAAATTCTAATTGAGGTGAACCATGTGAAATTACCATTTTATAGGTAAAAAATAGTTAATTGGAATATTTTGAATCAAGAAAATAAAATTTTCTTAACCATTCCTCAATAGTTGAATATGCTGATTGTTTCTAGGTTTTAGCCTCAGAATAAGTCTTCATTAATTATCCTTATGCATTTATTTGTAAAACTATTTTCTTACTGTATATTCCTAGATGTGGGATTAATACCTAAAATATTTATTCTCCCCATTCTCCTCCATCTGGGTATGAACTCTGGGTATCCTTTGAGCTCCATCTCAAATGTTCCCTTATCTGTGAAAGATAGCCAGTATTCCCCCAGCCTCCCCTCCCTCCCCCCATTTTTCATATGTAGAACTAACTCTTCCCTAGCTCTGGAAATTTTTAGTGTACATTATCTGCGTTTACTGCAACTGAGGTCCCCTGGCTGTCTTATTCTCCTGTATATCACCAGTCTTGCCAGTAGTGCTTAGAATACAAGATTTGCTCAAAATTTGTTTGTGGAATGGAATGACTAGAAGGTTGTACACACTCTCAGGCACACCACATTTCCACATGATGTTTGATAGTTATTATGAGAACTTTTGAATTCAAGGCAGATCTCATAAAAAATCCAATTCTTTAGTTTTTTACTGAAGAAGTTGGCAGTGTGCTCTGGACTAATTGACAAAACAGCAAGTTCTGGTTACTTTGTTTTTATTTCTGAACCCTGGTTGCTTTGACTGAGACTTCACCTTGCTTTGCATCATACTGTGATAAATATTTGTCTTTGAAATTTTCCTCTTCCAGAGCATTAGTTTTGTAGTTCCTCTTCCCCTACCAAGTTAAATTTCTGTCTCAAGCTTTATTGATTGTTTGGATAGAATTTTACTTCCCAGACTGCATGGGTTTTTTCTCCCAATTTTGTCCAGCTTAGTTTTCATCTTCTCTGTTTCTTCTTGGGAACCACAAACACTGGATCCTAACTGTAGTTCTGGACAATTTAGACTATAAATCAGACATAGGGATAAAATTCTCTAATTTGTTCTGTGTTGACTTGAAGATACTCAGGCAGGCAGCACACTGGAATTTCTAGCAAGGATTACTGATTTCCGAACCTTCACTCATGGACAGCTTTCTCATACTTCAATATCAAGCAAAACCCTTCAACTACTGCCTTTCTGGAAAGTTGTAGTTGTGTGACCTTGGACAATTGCTTAAATCATTTGAGTCTCAGTTTCCCATCAGGATATTCATACCTACCACATAAAGAAGAGGGAGTTCAGTGAGATAAAGTACTTAAACTCCTTAACACAGTGCCTGGCCTGACATCAGCCCTTTGTAAGTATTGGCGTCTCCTTTGTTTTGGACTATGTTCATCATGATTCACTCTACTAATTGTCAGTGTGAGGAAATCAACATAATGTCATCCCCCTGGGACACTCTGGGAACTAAGAATTTTAATATAAAGGTTAATTCAAAAGACATTCTTGAGAAAGAAGTGGAGGCAGGATTGGGACAGAAAGCAAATGTGAAAGGGTGGACTTCCATGAAAGCTTTGAACATATAGTGGAAACTTCAGCTTGTACTGCACAAACTTCCTGCTTGGTTTGAAGTCTTTCTGTGAGTTGTCTTTCTCTCATTTATTTTCTTGTTCTCCAGATGTTCTAACCCAACATATTTAGATTATTTCCGTATATTAACATCTATACATTTATGTTCCATCCACTTCTCTAGCCGCCTACTTTTGCTCCTCCTTTTCCTATTCCTTCTCACTCTCTTTTTCCTCTTTCTCCTTCTCTTTAATGTCTTTCCTTCTCTTCTTTCCCTCCCTCCCTCCCTTCCTTTCCTACTTTTACTCCTTCTCCTTTGACTCCTTTTCAATTTGTGTGTGTGTGTGTTTTACAAGAAAAATTTTGGCCAAGCAAGGATGAAACCTACTACTTAAACCAAACTAAGATAATCACTTGATGACCCTAAGTATGCATCACTTGATGACCCTAAGTGTGCACTGTCTGCTTTTTCAGTCCAGTGCACTTGGAGTTAGCACATTTATTCCCTTTCTGTGTTAAATTTACAAATAGCACATTTATTCCCTTTTGGTGTTAAATTTTACAAATCTCTACAATAATCTAACAGACAGTCGTGACCTATTCTCACTCGTTTAAGTGAACATTGTAGTTTATGACCTGTGTCCACATTTTAATTCCTGTTACACATGTTCTATTGTTTTAATTCATTAACCCTGGTATATTTTACTTGTCAGTCTTAATCGAATTTTTATCACCACACAGTTGTGGGTTGATCCCTCACTTTCAGTTTTCTCCCTTCCTCCCAGATATTCATTGAAGTTTTATGGATTGGGGGAAGGGTTGTTTTAGTTTTCTATTGCTAATGTAACAAATCCCCTCAAATTGAATGGCCTGAAACAACATAAATTTATCATCTTACATTCTGTGGGTTAGAAATCTGACATACAGCTCACTGGTTAAAATCAAGGTGTTGGCAGAGCTTTGTTCTCTTCTAGAGGCTCTATGTAGAATCCATTTTCCTGCATTTTCCAGCTTCTAGAGACCACCCACATTACTTACTGGTGCCCTTCTTCTTCCATCTTCAAACCAATAATAGGTCAAGCCCATCTCACATTACATCACTTGACTTTTTTCCCACTCTTCCATTTTTGAAGACCTTTGTGATTACATTGGATCCACCCAGATAATCCAGGATCATCTCCTCCCTATTGTAAGGTCATTGATTAATAATCTTATTTCCATTTCCAACCTTAATTTCCTTTTGTCATATAACCTAATATATTCACAGATTCACACATACATACATATATGAATACATGCATATATATGCACTCTCCAAGAAGATGCTCTGTATCATTGGGAAAAATACAAGCTACTTTTACTGAAGACATAAGTTCTGTCCATTTAGAAGCTGTTGAAATCTATCACTTGGGGGAAGTACCTTCCTTCTAGGAAAAATAACTTAAGTTTTTATAATGTTTAGTTCTGCTTTTACAAAATCCATGCAACGAGTTCTTCTGAAAACATGAGAAAATAAAATTATGCTTGAATTTGATAAAGCAAACTGGCCAGCTTTCATGTTTCCTTCATCTTTCAGGATGCCAGGAACTTCAGTACTAAGTTAATTAGATAGGTTTCCTCATAGAAAGTTTCTTTACCGTTTTAATTTTTTATTTTACAAATAATATGTGAATAATTATCCTTAAAAAATTTTAGAGTTTTTATAAATGAACTTATTTTCTAAAAATTCAGATGATCTATGGAAAGGTAAATCTGTTGCTACATTTTGTGACCATTCTTCAATGAAGATTTCTCTCTTTTTTCTGTCTGTTTCAATTTAGGTAATTTTTCTTGAACTATCTTCTAGTTCACTGAGTCTTTCTTTAGCTGTGTCAAGTCCACAAATGACCCTGTCAAAGATATTCCTAACCTCTGTGACTCTGTTTTTATATATATAGGATTTCCATTTGACTGTTTCCTATAGATTCTATCTCACTGTTGTAATTCCCCACCTGATGTGTGTTGTCAATCTTTAAAATACCAGTAATTACTATATTAAATCTCTTGTCCAATAGTTCTAATATTGGGTCCTCTCCTAGTCTGATTCTTTTGATTAATTTGATTATTGGTAGTGTGTTGCTTTTTTGTGTGTTTCATAATTTTTTATTGAATCATGGACATCTCTGTAGGACAATAGACATGGAGGTAAATATTATTTATATCTGAGAGGAAGGCATGCCTATATATCTAAGCTGTAATTATGGGAAGTTGAGTCACACTAGCCAGAAGTTGTTCTTCATTTTAATGTTGTTGTCACTGTGATCACCTTCAGGTCAATGCCGGCTTCAAATTTCTCTAGCTTTATATCAGTGATAGGCTTTCTGAGTGATTCTGTCTCTCCCCCAGTGGTAGACAGACCTCACTTCCCATCTGCTTTTGCAATGATAGAGGATTTTAAAATTTTTCCTCAGTGGGTATTTATCTGGGCCCTGTGGACATCAGATTTTACTGCCCTTCACTCAGAAGTTTAAGACTTTTGAACCACAGAGGTAAAATTCCTGGTGGGGAGTGATGTTTTTCTCACAGTGGTGGGTCCTCCCCTCCAGTCCTGAACCATCAAGGGAAGCTTTTTCCAATATGTTGCCTGTCTTCAGAGATCTCTGGAGAAAGAACCTGTGAATGTGTATGATCTTCCCTTGTTTCTGTGGCTTCTGGCTTATGTAGTCTCTACTCATACCTGGTCTTTGGTAATTCATTAAAAATATTACCTGAATTTTTCTCATCCACTTTATTGGTGGCCCTATCTTCCTCCACCATTCTGCTATAGGTGAGCCAGTGTTTAAATCCCATGTGCCCATAGATTTTAGGCTGGTTCATTGCAATGTGACCTTGCTTCTCTAATAGGTTCAAGGAAAGGTATGAATTTGTAGATCATCTAGCTTTTTCTGTTTGTTAGGGTGGTAGTGACTCTCACCATGCTATGCAGAAATCTCCAATTCAGTAAAGATGTGAGGAAGGGAAATTTCTTCCTGTATTCTCCTTGATGATTATATTGTTCATTAATTCTTTATTCATTCATTCAGTTAATATTGATTAAATATCTTCTATCACACTTCAGGCACTGTTCTAATTTTTACATATGTATAAAGAAAAGACAGGCAATGTTCCTACTTTCATGAAGGATCTATTTAGAACCTTTTCTTACTATTAATTTGGCTTTGAAAATGCATAATAAGTTTTTAAAAATATTTATAAAACATATAGGTGGAAATGCAGGAAGCACATTATCTCATATTTTGCAGACTAATATGTTCATTGACATGGTTACTTTAGAAGATGATTAGAGAAGGCTGGAATTATACATTAAACAATTCATCACACATCACACATCTCTTTATCTACTCAGGAGAGATTTTGACCTAGGCATGAAAGCCACATTATACAATTTCTACAATATCCTATTGATTTTTACAGGTCAGCCATATGCAATGTGGGAAAAGATAGAGAAATAACTACCCAGAGACAACAATCACTGGAACTATCTTGGATGCTACCACAGAGTAATTTTCCAACTCATCAGTTTTAAGCCACTGTACTAAAGGAAGTGATAGACAGACTAGATTCCAGATATGAATGATTTCTAATTCCACCACGTTTTTATGGTATGCTTAGTATAAAACAGTTGTTCTTTTCCATCATTTCTTGCTCAAATTAATTATATTCAAATGATCAACATCTCATGATTGCCTACAATAAGTAATAAGGATCGGAGGTGAAGACCAACACATCTTGACTTATAAGGCTCTACTTTGTAGCAG
>PVIY010058670.1:0-12369 GCA_004026745.1 Myrmecophaga tridactyla | reverse complement strand
AAACTTGAGTTGCTTTCTTCTTACTGATTTAAGAAAGAGCTTTGTGTATTTGAAATTTATTCCTTTTACTGTCATTTGAATTACAAATATTTCTCCCAATTCTTCTTTTTTAGGAATAATATTCAATAACTTTGATTTGAAGTTTGGGATAATATTCAAATTATCCCAATAATATTCAAAAAATATTATATTTTTATTTTTAAAAAAGGAATAATATTCAAATAACTTTGATTTGAAGTTTGGGATCCTATGGTAATGTGTAGGCAAATTCATCAATACTTTCCTTTATAGGTCCTGATCTTTTGTCATGCTTAAAAAGGTCTTCCCTATTTTAAAATTATATAAATATTCACCTACATCTTCTATTTTAATTACTTTGTGTTTTATATTTAAAATATTGGATCCATATGAGTCTATTTTGGCGTAAGAAATGAAGTAAGGACCCAGCTTTATTTATTCTAGATAACTAGCCTATTGTCTCAACCTCACATATAGAATAATCTAATTTTTCCCATGAATGTGAAATGACATGCAAAGTTGTCATGGACATATTTATTTGCCTTTTCCTGAACTTCTGGTCCTAATATTTGTAATTGTTATGATTCTGTAATAGGTTGTAATATATGTAGGGGTGAAGTTACCCATCGCTTCATGCCCACCCCACATTCCTCTTTATTCATTTTAATTGACTTGTTTATTTTCTCATGGTTATCCTCCTATATATTTCGTTATAGGTCATTTAGGTTACCTTCCTTCTGCTGGGATTTTAATAAGAGTATTTGGAGTTTTCAGATTAATTTAGGAAGAACTGAAGTTATCATGGTTAGAGACTTCCTGTACTGGAGCAAACTCTATCTCCATTTATACATCTTCTTTTCATACCACTTTATAAAGTTTTACATCCTCTTTCACATAGGTCCCCCCAGTGCTTGGTCTCTGAAAGTATTCTGCAGGGAAACTGCTCTTTCCAGTGATTACAAAGCATGGAACAAATTCAGCCTGGCATCCCCGGTGGGCCCTTAAGAACTGCAGGGAAAAAAACATCCCATCTGTTCTCAACTCTGAGCCTAAGCCAGGAGGTAGCTCCCCAGCCGGAAGTTGAGACAGATTGCTTCAGTGAGCAATAGATAACTGAAGGGTGCTGACCACATACCCAGCCCTGTGCTAGAAGTGTAAGATACAAACCCCATCTTTAAAGAAAAGGGGCCCTTCCCTTAACAGTAGCCTTCTGTATTAACCTATGTGCTATGGATGCTCTTTTGGTGGGAAACAAAGGAGAAGTGGCCTGGAGCAGTTAGGATAGGTTTCAGGGAGGAGATGGGAACTGAGCTAGGTGTCATGCGCTTGCCATTTAGATAAGAAGAGGAAGAAAGCAAAGTACAAGCAAGGGAATCAGTCAACAACCATTTATTCCACACCTACTATAAACACAACATTGGGCTAGATACATGAGGGAAAGAACATTTGTTGAATACATATCTTAAGTACTCGACAAATATTTAATAATCCCTCACTTAAAGCCAAGCTCTGTGTTAGTACTAAAGAAACAAGACAAGTAAGACAGACGCTGGCTTCATGGAGCTTATAATCAAAGAAGACAGACTTATAAATAAATAATTCAGTAGATATTATGATAGAAATCTGTAAAGAGAATAGCAGACTCTTAATCCAAATTGAGTGCACCTCCTGAGTGCCCATGGACAGACTTTATTTAGGGGGAGAGCCCCTGAAATTGTGGGGTACTAAATTATCTGCAAAGCCAGCATTATCAGATTCTCAAAAGGCCCTGTGAAATGCCTCCCCCAAAAAGTTAAGAACCACTGAAGTAGAGTGACTCAAAATCCTGGAGTTTGGGGCTTCTAGATACTTGCAGTTTCACTGGTCAGATAAAATATATGTTTAAAACACTATTATGAATAACCCAAGTGAACAATTCTAGCCTTCCCCTGCCCTGGAAGTATTCTAAGAGTTTAGAGGCAGTATTGTATATTGTGGAACTAGCACGACTTTGGGGCCACTTTCTACCACTTGCTGGTTCTATGACGTCGATGGAGCTAGATACCACTCAGAGCCTCGATTCCACACCTGTACACTGAGAATTACAGAACCCTCCCCTCCTTCCTGCCTACTGTGAGGATGAAGTTAAGTAAGGTGCAGGACCCTAGCAGGTTTTTGTCATTGTTCTTTCCTTCCTCCTGCTTCCTTATTCAGAGGAAGCAGTTCACCGTGGGCTGTGGTGATGAGAAGAAGGCTGGTGAGCCATGCCTGTAAAGGATGGAGAAGAGGAAGAGAGGAAAGGGCATCTCAGACCAGTGTACCATATGAATAAAGGGAAGGGGGCCAGAGAGTTCAACTCGTGATGCAAAGAATCAGTCCAGGCCGGGCAACGGTGGCTCAGTGGCAGAGTTCTTGCCTGCCATGCTGGAGACCCGGGTTCTTTTCCTGGTGCCTGCCCATGCAAAAAAAAAAAAAAAAGAATCAGTCCATTGCAACCACATTGTGAGGGTCTTAAATTCACCTTCATAGTCTCAACTTTATCTTGGAAATGACAGAAGCCACTGGAGGATTTGGGTCAAGGGAGTCCTTCCCATGGTGACGTGCTCTCAGACCAGCCTTTGCTCATCTGTGAATCCCAAAATACCCTGAGAAAATAATTTTTAAAATAAAATTGTAAAGTGAACTAAGGCAAAGCTTTTCACATGGGCTTATTAAAAAGCAGAGTCTGATTTGCTGGATCGCTGAGATTCTGTGTTTCTAATAGGCATCCAGGTGGTGTCAATGCTACTTATCTATAAACCTCACTTTAAGGAGCCAGGGGCTGGGTATTTGGAGTTTATTATTTGTGTTACTATTATTATTCATGCAACATATAGTGATTGAGTACCTGCCACTTGTGTCGGGTCCTGGGAATGGACAGAACCAGACATGAATTCTCCTCTAGAAGCTCACAGTCTAATCAGAGCAGATGAGACATAGGGCCAAGTAATTGTCATTCAAGGAAGAACATGACAAATGCTGTATTTGAGGTTTTGATAAAGTGCTTTGACTGTTCAGTAGAGAGACATGCTATGCCCTGTTAAGGGAGAAATTGCCTCATGCTTAAGGAAATGTATAAAAGCTTTCTTTTCTTATTATTAAACAAAGTTGTGTTGTGATCCCAGTTCCACCACTTACTAGACATGTGACCTTGTTAAACGCTGGGCCTCAGTTTCCTTGTCTGTAAAATGAGGTAAAATAACAGCAAAGCTGCTGGGAGGATGGCATAAGAGAATGTTTGTAAATGGAGGACCTAATAAATTGTTCCTAGTGCGTTTCAAATTGTAGTCTTGGGGATTATTACTGGTTTCAACATTTGCTTTAAAACGTAACATGGATCTGTTAGCCTTCAAGATATTTTATTTGTAGGACAAGTTTACGATTTCATTTCAGGGTTAAGCAGCAAATGAAAAAGGAAGAGCCTCGAAGGGAATTTCCAAATCCAAGGAAACCTCCTTTACAAAGCTGGTGCTGAACGAATTAGCCATTTATTTTGATTTTTTTTTTTTTTTTTTTTTTTTTTGCGCCTATATTGGGCCAAACTGTTTTATGCAGCTTGGCTGAAGGTGTAGCCAAATTTTCCTGAGAGCCTTGTTGAAGCAGAGTTCCACTCTGTTTACAAGCTGGCCAAAACCACTTCACCACCCACTGTCTCCTCTGAGGCTATAAACTTGTCTGACACCGACTGTGAAATAAGTCAAATCAAATTTATAATCTTAGAGTCTCAGAAAGTCAGAGCCCAGAAGAGTGTTACAAACTACCCAGCCCAATGCTGACATTCTCTGGATGAGATAAACCACGTTTTAGGTCCCCATGCCTCATCACAGCCTCCAAGCCCTGCTTCCTGTTCTTTGGCTCATTCCTTTAACTGATATTTAGTGAAAGCCTGTGGATGGAGAATAAAAAAGACACCTCCCTCCCCATTTCTGCCCTAGAGTGAGGGGATAAATGCCAGGGAGCCCACAGGCACGCCAAGAGCTAATGCAGGAGGTTGAGTTTAACAAAAGAGCTCGTTTCAAATCTGTCTCCTTCTTTCACCTGCAGGGGGATCCTGGGCAAGTTCCTCTATCTATTCATATCTCAGTTTCTTTATCTGTAAAACAAGGATAATCCCACCATAACTCAGGATAATCCCACCATAAACTCAGGGATAAAATGAAGTAAGACATGAGAAAGTTAGCTAGCACACAACAAGGGTCCAGTGTACGCAACATCTTTTGGCCTGTTTGTTTTTAAGTAATATTCATTGGATTCTTTTCTCTCCATTGCAAAAATACTTCAGACACCAAAAAGCACAGAGAAGGGAAATTCACCCATAATTTCCCACCCAAAGATAAACAGTGTTACTGTTTCAGCATTATTGCCTCGGAGTCTTTTATATGCATAAAAATATATCTTTTTTTTTTCCATGAATTGTAGCATTAGTGGTTAAGAGCCTCTGTTAGATGCTTCCTGGATTCAAATCCTAGCTCTAGTACTCACCAGCTCTGTGACCTCAGGGAACTTGCCTAACGAATCTGGGCTCCTGTTCCCAGAGGATAACAGTCAGGGCACCCCAGACCAGGGCAAGCAGGACGGACGCACCGTCAGCAGGGAGTCTTGTAGACTACAGAAAGGGTACCGCCCCTTCAACTGTGCGGGAGCAGCCCTGGCGGCGTGGGTTGAACTGTGTGCCCCAAAGGATATGTTCAAGCCCTAACCCCCATTACCTGTAAATGGGAGCTTATTTGAAAATGGGGTCTTTGCAGATGAGGTCTGTGCCTGTTTGAAAGGATTTATATATCCTCGAAAAGCCATGCTTTAATTCGAATCCTATATTCTGGTGGCAGCCATCTCTTTTAATCCCTATTCAGCACTATAGATTGGAAAGTTGATTAGATTATATCCATAGAGATGTGATGTACCCAATTGTGGGTATTAACATTTCATTAGATGGAGGTATGACTCCACCCATTCCAGGTGGGTCTTGATTAGTTTACTGGAATCCTTTAAAAGAGGAAACATTTTGGAGAGAGCCACAGAGCCACGAGACTCACAGAGCCCACGCAGCCAGAGACCTTTGGAATGAAGATGGAAAACGCCCCTGGGGGAGCTTCATGAAACAAGAAGCCTGGAGAGAAAGCTAGCAGATGTCACCATGTTCGCCACGTGACTTTCGAACGAACGAAAAGTTGAGTTCTCGCCAGTTGAGAGAGAAACCTTGAACTTCACCAGTTTTTCTTGGGTGAATGTAACCTCTTGTTGGTGCCTTAATTTGGACATTTTTATAGACTTGCCTTAATTGGGACATTTTCACGGCCTTAGAACTGCAAACTTGCAACTTATTAAATTCCCCTTTTTAAAAGCCATTCAGTTTCTGTACATTGCATTCCAGCAGCTAGTATACTAGAACAAGTACATATTGGATAAGGAGAGCCCTAGTCCAGTGACTGGTGTCCTCATAAGAAGAGGAGGCACACATCCACAGAGGGGAGAATGTCATGTGAAGACCGAGTCATACATCTTCAAGCCAAGGAATGCCAATGATCACCAGAAGCAACCACAAGCTAGGAAGAGGCAAGGAAGGACTCTCCTTCAGAGCCCTCAGAAGGAGCCTGACCCTGCAGGCCCCTTGATTTCAGATGTCTGGCCTCCAGGGCAGTGAGAGAATAAATCGCTAATGTTTTAAGCCACTCAGTTTGCGGTCATTTGTTATGACAGCCCTAGGAACCTGAGACACCTGGGAAAAGTGACCCTTGAAAGAGTAACTGGCATGATAATGGTTAAGCATTTAGCCCAGTACCTAGCACCAAGTAAAAGCTTGTTGAATGGGAGATACCATTCTGCAATGTGACCTTGTGTTCATGGTTCAGACTTGCTGACTAGCATCTTAGGGATTACCTGCTGGGACCACCACTAGCCAAGAAATGCTTCTCCCTTGTTGAGTGTTGAGTGTTGAGTGTTGAGCCTGCTCAGCATTGGCCTTTGATCCTTGCACTTCATGATCCCTCTAAATCCATCTTGGGCAGGCCCCTGCGTTGCCCAACTGAAACAATGGGCTCATAGCAACATCTGCACCCCCTCTTTATCCTTCTCCCCATGCCCCAACTTCTACATCTCTTCTTGCAATGAAAGAGTAAAATAATAGAAATGCCTCAAACAGATATCGAGCTTTCAATGCTCCCAGAAATCTGGCTTCATTTGATCTGCTTAATAAGCCTAAGAAAGAGACATCAGAGTGGAGCCTTAGGGCCTCAGGCAAAAGTCGTTTCCCAGGGTTGGGCATGTCTGCTGATGGCATTCAACAAAGGCTTAGGTGAGGTGCAAGACAGCTGGAGACAACAGCTGGAGATGGCATGAGAAATTCTGAGTTACATATTCGTCAGTCAGTTGGTCATTAAACAGATTTATTTAGCATCTACTATGTGCCAGGAGCTGGGCTCTCCTGAAAAGGTTATTCTCCATTCACTTCTCTTTCAATCTTTTAGACTCCTCAAAGGTGAATTCCTCTCAATCTAGGACTTGCAGCCCCCCACCCCCACCCCTGTTGGTCTCCCCAGATGGAACTTTCCAGAAGGTACTAACCACTGCCTTGTTTCCATCTATTTTTCTCTACCATGACCTTCTGTGTAGATTTAAGAATAGTAATGGAAAACTGCTGAAAAAGCTTTTTTCTTAAAAAGAATACTGTTTAGATACCATTGGGGATTTAATCATGCCCCCCACAAAAGGCATGTTCAAGTCCCAACCACGACCCTGTGGGTGTGGGCCCATTACAGAGAAGATCTCTTCAAGATGTTACCTCAGTCAAGGTGTGGCCCAACTGAATCAGGTTGTGCTTTAATCCAGATTACTGGAGTCTTTTATAAACAGTAAAAATCATACAAAGAGAGAAGCCAAGGCAGGCAGCCAGAAGCTGGAAGTAAACTGAACCCAGAAGGGAAAGGAGAAGAAACTGCCATGTGACAGAAAACCCAAGGAACCCCAAAGATTGCTGGCCAGCCTGAAGATACTGACTCAGGGAGGCAGCAAGCCTTCTAGCCTCTGAAACCATGAGCCAATAAATTCCTGTTGTTAAGCCAAACCATTGTATGGTATTCATTTTAGCAGTTAGAAAACTAAAACAGATATTGGAAGCCAGTTGATTTAAAGGACAGCGTTAAGTAAATGCTGGTACAGATAGGCCAGGGCTTTGGTCAGCATCCTGCAGGAGGCAGAGTGACTGATGCTTAGGAAGCCCTCATCTGGAGGGTCACTGAGCCCTTCAAGATGGTGTGTCCAGCTAAAAATGCATAAGCATTGCATATGATTTCAGCAGGTTCAAGAACCACCAGAGCCCATCCCTGGGCCTGTATTGGAAAGCACACAAGGCTGGATCCCAACATCTGGATCAGCATAGTATGTGTCATCCTCTTGTCATCTCCCTCATCTTTTTAGTTGCACCACTGGCAGTAATGGTAGCATTGCCAATAATAATAGTTGCAGCGTTCGTAGTAGTCATATTAGCTGTGCTTATTAAGTGCTTTCAAGGAACCAAGCACTAGCCATGCATAAACTCATCTCACCCACATGGAAAAGAACTATTATCACCATCCCACTTTACAGGAAACCAAGGCTCACCAAGCTCAAGTAGCTTCTCCGAGGTCACACAGTGGAAAAGGCCAAGTCTAGGATTTGAAGCCATATCTACCTAACTGTGATGTTCGAACAGGTCCTTAATCACTAAACTGCATTGCCTCTATAAATGTTTGCTGCATGAGATGAATGGCAACTTGAACAGGTTCTGGTGGCAGCTCTACCATTCCCCAGCTGAGGACAAGCCCTCACCCGCACTGAGCCTCAGTTATGGAAGGTGCTTTCCCAGTCTTGGCGAGCCGTGACTTTAAGTTTCAAGCCAAGGAGCCTTGGATGATTCCATGAGCAAGAGAAGTGGAGCAAAGCTCACAGAGACACACAGAACAATGTCAAAGAGCCCAGCACAGCCCCGACTCCCAGCACAGGGCTTCCAGGAACCCACATTTCATGTTGACATTTGCTCCCCTCTCCTGGCATCGCTGCCAGCTCTCCCCAGTGAAAGTCCGAATGCTCAGGGAAAAAGATCCCCGTCACCCATTCTCTTTCACGCCAAAGAGGCTGGACACCTTCCCTAATTAACTACAGCTTCTTGATTCCCACCAGGCCAGACTGGTGTAACAAACAGGGCCCCTGATCCTAGTAGCTTCTGTGCTGTTAGGTGGGGGATGGAGGAACCCTGGAGCAGAAATATGCATGGAATCTGCGGCAGCCTAGCGCTTCAGCCCCTGCCCCACACTGCCCCTCCATGGTGATTCTAGAGAAGCGCGTGCACCCAGGCCCTGATGGGCAAGGAAGGCTGAATTTTAAGGTTGAAAAATACCTCATTCAAATCATTCAACTAAAGGAGGAAACCTAAGGCCCAGAAAGGGAAAACAACTTACCCAAAGTGATATATCAATTTGTCAAGTATAAGTTTCTGGTAAGTAGATCTCCAGCCCAGTCAGTGACTTACAGGAGTGATAATTCCTATTTGGTTGTTACCATTAGTGCAGAGCAGCTTGGGTAGCAGGTCCCTGTACCCAGAGTGCTAATAAGGACTTCACATGTTTCCTCTGGTTTAATCCTAACAACAATCCAGGAAGGTCAATACTATTATTGGCCTATTTTACTGATGAGGAAACTGAGGTTTAGGGATATTATGGAACTTGCCCAAGGCCATGTGGCTGCTGAGGGAGAGGCAGGTTTCTAAGTCTTTTTCTGATGAAAAAAGGGGACTCCCAGATAAAAGTCAGTCAGGGCACATTCAAGGTGGGAGTGCTGTGCTGAAGTCTGCAGAAGGACAGAATAAAATGGAACCAGAGGGCGAGATCATTGTTTACTTGCCATGTGAGACAAGGATTAAAAGAGCTGAGGGCCCCCAGTGTTGTGGATGTGTCAGGAATATCACACTCATACACCAAGATGGGAGGGTAAATTGGTTCAACTAGCTCAGAAGGCAATTTGGCTAGCTGTCAATACTTAAATGTGGAACTGATCCAGTGATTCCTCATGTAGGAATTTACAGATAGACTCCAACGTGCAAAAAGGGAAACGCGTGAGGCTGTTCATTACTGCAGTTTGTAAAGCCAAAAATTAGAAACCACCTACTTGGCCATCATTAGAATTAAATAAACTACTATACATTCAGACCATGGAATGAAATGCAACACTTAGAAAAAAAAAGAAGAAGAGAGAGATAGCACTGTATGTCCTGATGCGGAGAAAATGTATACATATTCTAAGTGAAGAAAATTTAGGAAAAGGTATGTGTAGTATGACCCTATTAAAAAAAATTCTACAAAGATAAAAATCAAACAGTTAACTCTGGTTACCTTTGCTTGGTTGGAGCAAAGATATTCACTCTATACAGAATAGGTTTTGGTAATGTGCAACCTTTTTTTTCTACATGGGCAGGCACGGGGAATCGAACTGGGTCTCCCAGCATGGCAGGCGAGAACTCCGCCTGCTGAGCCACCATGGCCCACCCATGTGCAATCTTTTCTAAATTCAACATGTATCCCTTTTGTAATAAAAAATATACACATTTGGGGAGGGAAAAAAAGAAATGAAGATGCGGTTCCTGCCCAGAAGGAATTTATAGCCTGGGCAGTGAACAAGAACACATCCAGCCCTGGAATGGCTTAAGAACATTAATAAGCAGCAATAAAATAACAGAATAGATGTGATTGTCTATGTTCTGTGGGGAACAGAATAAAGAAGTCAGACTGAAGTGAGTGGAGTTAACCAGAGCAGAGTTCCTGGAAGAGGAGGACAACCGGGTCAGAATATAAAATGGACAAGCACTTTATATGGATATTATCATCTATTCATGATTACCCCCATGAAACTGTCCCCATTTTACAGATGAAGAAATTGAGGCTGAGATGATTAAGTAACATTCCTAAAGTCAAGCAGCTGATAAACAAAGCAAGGATTCAAAATCATAGCTACATAATCTCAAGCCCTGTGCTCCAGCCACTGAGCATATGGCCTCAATCAGCCAAGAGCAAAGGATGGCCTTCCGGTCAGAAGAACAAACAGCTCAAGGAGCCTAAACCCAAAATATGTCTGTAAATGCCCACAAGAAAAGTCAGCATAACCCCCTCATCTTTGGCTAAACATTTCTTAGGGCCACGGTCCCTAGAAAGAACTTTAAAGAAGAATGAAGTCAAAGATGCAACTCATCCTTGCCCTCGAAGAGGTACTTCCAGTGTGATGGAGGGAGCGATGCAGACACGAGTGCACATATAAAAAGGACCTAAGAAAGAAATGCACCTGGGCGCGGGGGACAGCATGACATTCATGCTCCTAGTGCAACACCACGTGTGTTCTGTTGCGATGACCTGTTAACACGCCTGCCTCCCCACAAGCCTGTGGCACGACCCTGGGACAGAGATCATGTCCCAACTCATCTCTGTATGCCTACAGCTTGAAATAGTGCCTCAACATGGTATGCACTCAAAATTTGTGGAATGAATGAATAAAAATAAAAATAGCTACCACTAAAATATGTGGGGCCCTCATCCATCAGATGGGAACAATAATAGCACCTTCCTCAAGGGGTTATTGTGACCATTAAATGAGCTAATGAAGTAAAAGTATTTAGCTTTTATAGGAACTGTACAAAGCACACAGACCCCTCGGGATGAGCCTCCATTCATGTAGTGCCCATTTTACTAACATCTTAAACGCGGTCAGCACCAAGCAAAGTCACAAGTTTGTCCACAGCAAGCATGCTCCCCAGTTCCCACCTTCAGCCACTATTGTCTAGGTGCCCCTATCCTCCATCTGGAGCCTGAATGTCCTCATGCCAAGGCAGGGTGTCACCTGTACACAGTCATCAGAGTTGACCCTCCCAGGGGAGTGTACTAGGTCCCTCTCCTTACTTCTTCTCAACCTTATTCTACCGTGTTCTGGTTTGCTAGCTGCCAGAATGCAACACACCAGAGATGGATTGGCTTTTAATAAAAGGGGATTTATTTTGTTAGTTCTTCAGAGGAAAGGCAGCTAACTTTCATCTGAGTGGGAAGGCTCAGGGTAATCTCTGCTGGCCTTCTCTCCAGGCCTCTGGGTTCCAACGACTTTCTCCAGGGTGATTCCTTTCTGCATCTCCAAAGGCCCGGGCTGAGCTACGAGTGCTGAGATGAGGTATGCTGAGTTGTTTGGGCTGTGCTACGTTGACCTCTCTCATTTAAGCGCCAGCCAATTAACTCAAACGTCATTCACTGCAGCAGGCACGCCTCCTAGCCGACTGCCGATGTAATCAGCAACAGATGAGGTTCACGTACCATTGGCTCATGTCCGCAGCAACAAAACTACGTACCTTCACCTGGCCAAGTTGACAACTGAATCTTAACTACCACATACAGTTTCCCTTTTGTCACATAATGTTTTGTAGAGTATAATCCCATTTTTTTAATAATTAAATATGCATTTCATGTAGGAGACCAGAGTTCAATTCCTGTACCATGCACCAAAAAAAAAAAAAAGGCATGTACAACAGAAAAAAAATCTGGATGTGTATGCACGAAAAATGAGGTTTCTCTGCGTTGTGGGGTTACGTTTCCTTTTAAATATTTTTTTCTTTTCTACGTTTTCTCATTTTTCCACAAAGAGTGTTAATAACAGCATTTTTAAAAGAAAAAAACATACTTGGTACTTAGAATTTAATCTAAATCCCAGCTCTATCACAAATATGCTGTGTGACCTAGGTCAATTCACTTAAACTCTCTGAGTTTCAGTTGCCTTACATTTAAAATGAGTTTTTTTTAATTTAATATTTTTTAAAAAGTCCTTGTACCTCAAATTCAGAGGGATGAGTTAATCATGTTTCACAACTCATGACACCTTATCATCACTGGTCTAGTCAGATAATCTTATTTTATTGATTTATTTCCTTTTATCCCCATCCCCATTCCCATTTTCTTCCACCTCCACCCTTTGGCAACCATTTTGTGTTACATATATATAATATGTGTAATGTATATATAGAAATGTGTGTGTTTGGTTGGTTGGTACCTAAATGGTATTATAAATCCCATTCTATTTCCTCCTTCTCCGCTAAGAAAGACGCGCTAAGATCCATCGAAAGTATTCCAAATAGAGTCGAGAGGTTATCCTGGAGGTTATTCTTATGCATTAAGTAGATATCACCTTGTTGCTCAAGATGTAGCAGAGAGGCTGGAGGGAACTGCCTGAAAATGTAGAGCTGTGTTCCAGTAGCCATGTTTCTTGATGATGATTGAACAATGATATAGCTTTCACAATGAGACTCTGTGAATGTGAAAACCCTGTGTCTGA
>PVIY010058669.1:0-12372 GCA_004026745.1 Myrmecophaga tridactyla | reverse complement strand
CTGTTTGGGTAGAGATTTTTGTTCTAGATCCTTTCATAGGCTACTGACCCATATAGAGTTTGGGTGCCCTTGGGTCAATTAGCATGGTGGTTGGGGATGAGGGCAGGAGTCCCTTAGAAGGGGTCTGGGTTCTGGACCTTGGCCTACCCAGCCCTCTGTCCTCTTGTATTGGTTTTATCACTTGTAGAGCATCCAAGCACCCCATGACCCCTCACATTATATTGCCCATTAGAGTTGCTATCCAAATACTTAATATCGAGAGGAAGCCTAGCACGGAAGAAGAAGGATGGTCCCTATAGACACTGACCAAAAGCAAGTCACTTAGCTGTGAGTCCTTGTGTCTCCTCTGTAAAATGGGGACAATATTACCTTACATGATAGTGGCAAAGATGAAATGAGATGAAGTGTGCAAAAGTTACTGGTACATGTAGTGAAGGTGTTTACCAAAACATTAGCTTCATTCTTTCCTTCCTTCCCCTTCAAACCATAGTTCCATCCATGATTATTTCCTCTGGGAGCTGCTGGTAGAAGTGGTAGAACTTTTTGGACTTCCTGTTTCGGTATTGTGGAATATCCAGGTCCTGAGAATAGTAATAGTTGTTAAAATGACCTAAATACCTTTCTTTATAAGATTTCCCACACTCACCATGCTTCTCACTTTCTCTGGGATCTCCTCTTCTTCTGTCCCATTGAGCATCTTTTATTGGCCAAAATATACCTCTGGATAAAGGATTGGAATTGAGTTCGGCTGTGGGGAAGGAGAGGTCTTTGGTTTTGGAAAAGCAGTGGATTCCATGGCAGAAGGAGTGTGGGAGCCTTCTGTTGTCTTCTCCAGAAAAGCCAAGTTCTTTAATCTTCATTCAGTATTGCTGGGTGGAAGCTTCTTTATTGTTTCCATGGAGATGTGACCCATCCAATTGTGGGTGGTAACTTTTAATTAGATGGTTCAGTGGAGATATGTCTCCGCCCATTCAAGGTGGGGTTGCTTACTGGAGCCCTTTAAAAGGAAACCATTTTAGAAAAAGCTTTAGAGCCAACAGAATGGACAAGCCTTAGGGAAGCCATTGAAGATTCCTGGAGAGAAAGCTAGCAGATGTCACCATGTGCCTTTCCAGCTGAGAGAGAAACCTTGAACATCATTGCCCTTTTTTGAGTGGATGTAACCTTTTTTTTGGTGCCTTAATTTGGACATTTTCATGGCCTTAGAACTGTAAACTTGCAATTCAATAAATTCCTCTTTTAAAAAGCTGTTCAGTTTCTGGTATACACATTCTGGCAGCTTTTGAAATAGAACAGGGGGTGATACTTGACTGAACAATCAAGATCCCTGAGATATAATTATAAAGCAACTTTATTTTTATTTTCATTTTCACATGTATCCATTGAGGGAGGTTGTTCCCCTCCACCTGGATGAAAATCCGTGCAGTTCCATGATTTTCCTGTTCACTCTTAGATTATAAAACGTGTCTTGCCGTCACTCTAAGTCACCACATCCTATCTAAGTCACTGTCTCAACCCAGAAATTAGAATGTCTGGCCCCATGAAATAATCAGATCATCTCCCTGGAGCTGTGATTTAATCGTGAGTGGTTGTTAAGATGGATTAGGTGACGACATGTCTCCACCCATTGGGGTGGGTCTTGATAAGTTTCTGGAGTCCTATAAAAGAGGAAACATTTTGGAGAATGAAGGAGATTCAGAGAGAGCAGAGAATGCTGCAGCACCATGAAGCAGAGGGTCTATCAGCCAGCGCTTAGGAGATGAAGAAGGAAGATGCCTCCCAGGGAGCTCGCTGTGCTCACCATTTGCCCTTCCAGCTGAGAGAGAAACTGTGACTGTGTTTACCATGTGCCTTCTCAGATGAGAGAGAGACCCTGAACTTCATCGGCCTTCTTGAACCAAGGTATCTTTCCCTGGATGCCTTTGATTGGACATTTTTATAGACTTGTTTTAATTGGGACATTTTCTCGGCCTTAGAACTGTAAACTAGCATCTGATTAAACTCCCGGCCTTAGAACTGTAAACTAGCATCTGATTAAACTCCCGGCCTTAGAACTGTAAACTAGCATCTGATTAAACTGCCCCCCCCCTTTTTTTTTAATTTGCATATGGGCAGGAGGCACCAGGGATCGAACTCCAGACCTCCAGCACGGCAGGTCGGAGCTCTGCCTGCTGAGCCACGGCAGCCGCCCTAAACTCCCCTTTTTAAAAAGCCATTCTGTTTCTGGTATACTGCATTCCAGCAGCTAGCAAACTAGAACAACAAAGTAATATATGCAATGGTTAAATAAACATGCCAAGTACAGAGGATTTAAGATGAAAAGCAAGCCTGTTGTGTCCCAGTCCTGATTCTCACAGCCTTACTGGTATTTTCTTCTAGTGGTTATGTCAATCTATATCTCAAGATGACACGTGTTTACCACTGCTTCCTGCTTTATCAATGCTAGACATTATCCGCTAGACTTCCTGCTCTCTCGATGAAGTGTCTTTGCCCTCACCTCCTCCATGGTTATGTTTCCTCTTTTGGCTATTGTTTCCAGTAAGCAACAAACTTAAACCCTTCTAATCTTGTTCCATCGAACCCATCCAGTTCTGTCAAACCTTCGTTTTCTCTAGGGAAGATATTAACACCCCGATTTTTTTTTGTCAGTTTGCTTCCCCATAATCCTCTGCTCAACTTCTGTCAACAGTACTTGGACTTTTTCAGTGTCATGGCTGAAAACATTTCCCTGTTGCTCTAAAGCAAATAGTAAGTTTTCTTTCTTTCCTATAGGCTCATCTGGAAATTTAAGAATCAGTAAATAGTGTTTACCTCATCATGTCCATGTCACTATTGTTCACGGCAGAACCAGGCAGTGCTCCAGGGGTACATTTGCTGTCTTCAGCAGGTCTCCATTTTGTCTAACTTCTCATTGTCGATTTTCTTTGTCTTTATCAAATTCTCAATTTTATTCTAAGCTTTCCATCCAATCAGGTATTCCAGCAAGTTTTGTTGTTTTCCAGAGACTTTTCCCCAGGGGCCTCTGTTGTGCCCCAATTTAGACTTACTGACTTTGGGCCTGCTGTACAACCCTCTGCTAGGATTCCCTTTCATTTCAGGTTTCAAATAGCTGCCAAAAACTTGGAGTGAAAGAAATAATTTTTTTAAGTCTTGCATTTGTCAGGTAGAGAATTCTATGTTTAGGGTAATGTATTCTCAGAACATTGAAATCATCATCTGAATTACTTATGATTAGGCTAGCTTGGTTCTAATTCCCTTTAAAGACTTAACTAGGTCATTCATAAGTCATTCATTCACTGGAAGCTTTTAGGATTTCATCTTCATTCATGGTATTCTGAAATTTTATAATAATCTGCCAAGTGTAGGCCATTTTTCAGTCATTGGGTTAGAAATACATAGATCCTTTTATTTTGGAGATTCATGTCCTTTAGCTCTGGAAGTTTTTCTTGTATTATTATTATTATTTTTATAATTTCTTCTTCATATTTTCTGTATTCTCAGAACTCCTAACATTTCTGGATTGAGCCTTAATTTCCCTATCTTTTCTATCTTTTTGAGTTTTATTTACATTCTGATAGAGTTCCTGTAATTTTTTTCTGGGATATATGTGTATATATGCGTATTATATATCTTATACATATAAATGTATATATATAGTACATGTGTCTAGGTATGCATAGTTGTATGTCTTTTTTTAAGTGTAGAACTCACTGATGTTTTGCTTTGGGGGTAGTAGAAATACCTGCTGCTTTCTATGCTATTAGCTGGTGGGGGTATGAGAACTATGAGGACAAATTTTTCCATCTAAAGGTTTTCAGCCTCTTGCCTCATTCTTCTGTTGGTTACAATCAGCATTTCTGAGTCTCTAGCATTCCTTCTGTGGCCAGGTCACCCAGTGAGTGTCATTACACTCCTTCATCATATTTCCAGCCCACATCTTTTGAAATTGGTCTCCCCTTTTGCTCTGTATTTCTTTGTTATTCTTTATTGGGGTCTTGGAGAGAGGTGGGATAGATGAATGTAATTGTACCATCTTTTACTTGAAGTCTCTACATGCATTTCTAAACAAAACTTTATTGAGGTCTGCTACAATAAACTAAAATACATGCCTTTTAAGTATATAGATCAATGAGTTTTAATAAATGTGTAAACCTATGTAACCACATCACAAACAAGTTATAGAACATTTCCATCACTGTAAAACTGTTTTTCATGCCTCTTTGCACCAACTTCAGTATTTCCCTCCTCACCCAGCCCCAGGTAACCATTACTTTTACCTGCTTTAAGGCTTTCAATATTTGCTAATATTATTTCACATAGATGTATCGTTATTTCTTTTAATGGTTACCATTTGCTGGACATTTGTTTACACCTTTTTATGGTTGCTATAATAAGAGTGCATGCATATCTGTGCACAGAAAACTTCTGATTTTTTCCTTTGGACAGATTCCTAGAACAGAGTAATAGGGTCAAAAGGCAGAACGTTTGAAAAGTATTGCAAAATTGCTCCCTGAAAAGCTTGCTACCAGCAGGAGGCGAAAACCCTACTTTATACCATGATACCCAGCTCTGGATATCTTTATTAAAAAAACAAAACAAAACAAATTATTGGGTGGAAGTGGTAGCTGGGTTTGAGCCGCATTTCTTACATTGTTCGTGTGGCTGAACATCTTTCCAAGCATTTAGTACTCATTTATTTGTCTTCTTCTGCGAATTGTTTATTTATGTCTTTTGTTCTCAAAAGGTTTTCGGAGGTGTGTTTCCCACTCTACCCTTGCAAAGAAGTTGCAGTGGGTAGTGGTGGTGGGGTAGGAAGTATTTTGGGCTGGAATTAGGTCAGAGAGAAATATGCTGGTGCCAACCAGAAAGAATGGGCACTGCCTTGGATGAGCTGCTCCCTGGACACTCAGAAACCCTGGCACATGGCATCCTACTCACTACACATTACATCCCCTACACGCCCCCTTCTTCACACAGCCAACCTGCTCATATGTTCATCTAGTCAACAAACATTTATTTATGGTAAAATGTGAGCACTGGCATTTGCTTCTGCAAAAGCAAGGGGACAACAATGAGGGTGTCCCCAAAAAGAAGAAACTGAAGCTGGCCTTTTGAGAGTTCAAGGAAACATGTGTTGCCAGTGGAGGACAACAGTGATATGTAAGGTTGCCAGACAGGGTCAACATGGCTTCCAGGCAGCAAGTCTTATAGTAACCTCAGCAGAGGAATTGCCAGACCTAGATAAAAAAAATGTTGCTCAGAAGGGAGGAGGGGTGCAGAGCTCAGGAATTAGAATGAATGTAAAAATGCTCCTAGGCCTGGGGATAAAAGGGTCATATGAACAGTAATCCTCAAATTTCACTGGATCTTGCCTCAAACTGTCCATGCGGAATAGTCTAATCCCTTGTCAGGGATCTCCCAAATATTCTGAGCCCAGGAATGCCTCACTTATACTCACAAGTAAGTCCCCCCATGTGCACGTGGGATGTTGCTCATGAACTCACCAATGACAGTGCCTCCCAAGTCTTTCTGGGACTCCCCAGGGAGTGTCCCACATGTGCTCACAGATCAGAGATGACTTACAATATTTTGGGAGTCCCTAGGGAATTCTGTATGTGAGTTCACAAACAAGCCTTCCTTGAATTTTTCTGGGAAATCCCAGGGGATGTCTTGCAGGGGCTCACAGATGAGACTTTCCCCAATATATGGAGGTCCCCAGGTAGTGTCTCATATCTGTACCCCAACATTTTCTCCTACCTAAATATTCCTGGAAGTCCCCAGGGAATGCCACCCATGGGCTCATAAATAAGTTCCCTGGGCACTTTTTTGGTGTCTCCAGAGAGAGTTGCACTTGAGTTCACAAACAAGGACTCCTCCTTCAGGTGTGGCCACTGCTCCAGCTAGAGGCTCACCAGGTTCTAGAGCTTCTGACTGGACACATGAGTGGGCACTGCCATCTCTGTGCTGGGTGATGATAGCTTCCTCTTACGGGAGGCATTGGAGCTTTGGGGATGCCAAAACTGCAGAATATTTTGAATCAAACTGGGGTAGAATCCATCCTTCTCCTTTGTTGGAGGTGTAGCCAAGCAGGGCTGGTTGGGCCTCAATGTTTTATGTAGTTTAAGTAAATAGTTCTTTCTAGTTTTACTAACAGTTCTCTTGTTCTTAATGGGACTTGGGTAGGAATCTCATTGAGCTGAGCAGGGGGACAAATCTGGGGTTCAGAATTATCTTTCTGATGACTGAGGCTTTGTTGCTAGGTTAAATTGATCACATCTGGCTGCTTCTCCTCTCTTCATCCCTCCCCATGGAATGAACCCTTTCCCCAGAGATTCTTCCATCCCTCTTGTAAATGGGTATATTGTTTAGCATCTGGTTTAAGGATAAAGGGATTTATTACAAGGTATAGGATTAATTTTATAGAAGAGTCAGGAAACCAGCCAGGAGAAAGGTCCGACCACTATTACTAGCGGTTACTAGAAACCCACTGCTGGGCCCACTGTAGCTAGTTATCTATGACGCTAGGAATCAGGCAGAACTCTCACCCCAGCTGCCCCCAAGAACCAAACCCTTCTGTCCCCGTTTCTGATCTCCTTACGTGTGGCTGCCACCCAACTTTGCTGAGTTCCATTCATCAATTCTCTCATGGGTGTGTCTGCTTGGTGGGAAGTTAGGTTACATGGCTTATGGGAAATGGATGTAGTTTTCAGTTCTCTTTCTCTACTATACAGGAAGGCATGGTAGAAAGGTTTTGTCATGGGTGATAAGTGAGCCACAGTGGGCTTCTTCTCCTGAACACCAGCTTATGAGACGAACATATATATGGCTGAACCTCAGCTTATATTGAAACCATGCTTAGGAGAAAGGGCTGTTTGAGCTGCACACAGTCCTAACACTCTCAGGGAGCTGTTTGTTACCCTGGTATGAGGACTCAATCCATCCATCTCTTGGGCCATTTTACCTCTATTGGGTGAATGAGCTCATTAGATTCTCTCGTTTGGGTATTAAATATTCAGATGCTGTTACTAACTCTTCTTGTTCTCATTCGTTGACTGACTCATTTGTTAAATATTTATTGCACGCCTATTATGTGCTAAGCATTGTGATAATATTTGGGGTTGATAAAGGATTAGGATACAGTTTCTGTTCCCCAGGATCTTGTTGTCCAGCAGGGAAGGCAGATAAGGCATCAGGCCATTATGACGGAGTTATAACTGCTGGGACAGAGGGAAGACCATGGTGACCTTGGGCCAGTGGGATGCATTGGGTTGGGTCTTTTGCTTTAGATAGAATGAGCTCTGTGCAGGAGTCCTAAAGGTCAGGGAAGGTGGAGGTCAGAAAGACTTTCCTGGCCAAGGAATCACACGTCCCACGGTGCAGAAGGTCTGGGGAACACTACGTTGTGCAGAAAGGCTTCAGGCTGGAGTCCAAGGGTGTGAGTGAGGAGAGAGGACAGAGGAGTCGGCACTGGCCAGATCATGAAGGACCTGGAATTCTGTGATCTGAAATTCAGATTTCATCCCTGATGAAAGTGCATATTTTATTCTGAAGATAGCCACTGAAGACTTTTAAACCATAGAGTAATGGATTCAGAGTGTCTTAGAAAGGTAACTCTGGCAGTATGTAGAGTATAGACTGGTGAGGCTCCAGAAGAACAGGTGCACCCATGTTCTAGACAGTTCCTGCCCCCTGTACAGTTGGCTAGAATTTTCCTCTCTGCAGGATCATCAATTGTCAGGATGCTGCTATTCTGATTGTCTGTGAGCCTCTTCTCGTCTCTCCTTGGGCCCTTGCCCAAACTCAACACTAACTATTCCCCCCATCTCAGCATGGTTAGCTGGTTCCTCCTTGTCATTTAGATTACAGCTTTAAGTGCCAACTCTTCAGAGAGGACTCCATGGTCCATCCAGTCTAAAGTAGCTGCCTGGTTCCTCTCTATCACTTCACTCTATTTTACTCGTATGCACAACACTTATCACTGTCAGACATTTTCTTGTTTGTTTGATCTTCTGTATTCTCTGGAATCTAAGTCTCTAAAAAGGAAGGTCCTTGTGGGAATTGTTGACTTGTTTTTCCAGCACCCAGAACACTGCCTGGAACATGGGAGGTGCTCAATAGACATTGAAAGATGGGCTGAATGAATCTGTTCTTTTGCAGCCATGGGCCCTTCTTATATTGAACTTATTAGATCAAATATCCCCAGGTTTTGCAGTAACTAGAATTAAATCTGAAGTTCCCATAACCTCTGTTTCCAAGATTCTAGCGTGCTCTGAAGCACAGCCTGAAATAGGACTTGCAGGGAACACAGACTCATCCCCTGCCTTGTGGGCCACCAGTTCACTTCACCACTTGGATGATGATTCTTTCTCATTTTGTTTTCTTCAAAATGGTGGTGATTAGCATAGGGTGGTCTATTTATGTGAAACACCTGCTTCCCACCTGTGTCCCCCCCCCCGCCCAACCCCCGATGAGCAGTCAGCCTGGACCCAGTGCAGGAAGCTGGCGGGGTGTCCTTCATGGCTGAGTGGGATCCCAGATTCTTTTCCAGGAGTCAGATCCAAACTGGCACCATCTGGATGACCACCTGTATATCATTTTGCCAGCATTACATCAAACACATCTGTCAGCTTGTGAAAGAGACCTGGGGAGGCTTGGGAAAATCACAAAGGATTGGCAGAAAAACTGGCCAAGGAAAAGGGCTATTTACCATGCAATTCCCTGTCTGCACTCCCTACTCCCCCTCCAATCTATTGGGTCATTGTGTCATTGGGTGACTTGCAATTTTGTATTTGTTCTTTCATGAATTGAATAATGTGATACTTTTGCAATGCTCAGTAAGTGCAGGGAGTAATAATAGGCATCAGGGATACCAAGTCACTACAAGGGCCTCTTGTCCTGAAGGTATGTAGGTTCGCACACAGACAGTACACTGCCATGATCTCATAAAATGGGGCCCTTATCCCAAACTTGAGGGGGAGAGGTGATAAAGTTCCTGGAGAGCTGAGCTGAGCTGAATTCTGGAAGAGGAATAGGATTTTGTTGAGAAGAGAAAGCATTGCAGGTAAAGGCAGCAACATGTGCCTTTAAAGGCTGGTAGTGAGAGAAAGCACAATTATTGGGATACTGAGAGTAATTTCAGTATAGCTGCAGCAGAAGGGGATAGATGAGGCATTTGGACACCATCCAAAGGGCAGTGAGAGCCATAGAAGGAGTTGAGCAGAGGCATTATATGAATCAGACTTGAGTGTTTAGAAGACAACTCTGGCTGTCAACTGGAAATTGGATTGGAGGGGACACGCCTGCATGCCCAGAGATGGGTTGGACCATTTGGTGGGGGCTGCAAAGAGCAGTGGGGAGGATGAGGGTGGTTGGGCTGAAGAGGTATAAGGATTGAATTTGTGGCTGATTAGCTGTGGAGAGGGGCGAGGGAGAAGATGAGACCCACATTTAGGCTTGCAGAATGGATGGATGGGGGTGCCATGCATGAAGACGAGGAACTCCAAGGAGGAGCAGATTGGAACATTCCTTTTTCTACAGCCTTTGAAGAAGGAGGCCTGGATTCTCCAAGTGGCCCAGAAGGGGGCTCAGCAGGAGGCTTCATCTATTGAGGACTCTGAGGTGCCCTCTCCCTTCAAGAGGCTGCCCCTAGAAACAGGGCTGTTATTGAGTCCTCTTGGGAAGCCTACAGGGGACGGGATGTCCACACTGGGCTTGCAGAATGAGTGGCGCAGCCTGAGGTCACCTGCCTGTGAAATAGGCAACTGTCTATGTGGGGGCTCTAGACTCTAACTTGGAATATGAGAGGGGGCTCGTAGGGGGGCTTGTGCTTGCTTAAGCAGGCCAAGGCAGGGTGGAGTTTGGGTGTTTTCATTTGCTAAAGCTCCTGGAATGCAACATACCAGAAGCGGATTGGCTTTTACAAAGGAGATTTATTAAGTTACAGTTCTAAGGCCATAAAAATGTCCAAATTAAGGCATCAACAAAAGAGTATCTTCTTGGAGGAAAGGCTGCTGGCATCCAGGGTTCCTTTGTCACATGGGAAGGCACATGATGATATCTGCAAGACCCTCTCTTCTGGGCTGAGGTTTCAATGGTTCTCTCTCTCCTCTGGAGGCTTTCCCCTGGATTTCCTCTCTTAGCTTCTCTCCCAGCTCTCTCATAAGAGCTTCAGGAAAGGATTAAGACCCACCTTGAATTAGGTGGGTCACGTCTCCATGGAAACAACCTAATCAAAGGTCCCACCCAACAATAGGTCTGCAGCAATAAGACTGGATTAAAAGAACATGGCTTTCCTGGGGGGTACATAACAGCTTCAAGTCAGCACTGGGGACAGGCAGAGGCAGGATTTTGCCTGGTAGACCAATTTCCTTTGGAAGGCCGGGGAAGTGGATGGTTCTGACTGTGGTTAGCTGGAGACTGGAGTCCTATCTTGGTCATGTAGGAAGCTGAAGAGCTCCTTGAAAGAGATCATATGTATAGATTATACCAACACAGGCTCTGCTTTCTCTGAATAGCAATTTCATAACCACTTCATTTTCCACCTGCATTTGGCTAATAGCTTGATTACAGCCACACTAATAACCTTCAAACACTCTCAGAAGCAGCCTTGGCTCTGAAACGTGCTGTTTCCCTTCCGAGGCAGGCCTACCCCCCCTTCCTCCTTGCCCTATTTCATGCTTCTCTGGGGCTGCAATTACAACAGCTGTTTATTCCTCCCAGGGCCCAAGTTACTTGGAGAAGAGGCAGATGGCTGTGGGCTAATTCCTGAAGTGCACTTCTGGGGACCATCAGCCTGTGCTCCCAGGCTGACATCCCACACAGGGCTACAGGTCAGAGCATGAGTAGTTCTCCATGAATATGGATGTTGAGGATGGAGGCTGATTGCTTCTGTCCTGCAGGGCAAAGCTGTTGCTCCCGATGGGGATGACATTTTTTGCTGAGATATAGGGTCAGGGGAAGGGCTGTCTCTTGAATCAGAAGGAAGAGTTTTAAGATTTTAGATTTAGGTTTTAAGATTTAGAATCCTGGCCAGTTGGAGAAAGTTGTCACTGTCAGGAGATGGAGCACAGAGAGAAATTTGGGTCGAGTCCCTCCATACAATTCTCACCTCTTGCCCTGATAGCCCTCATTTACTAGGCTGGGTGGTCATGGTGCTGCAGGAGGATTTTTGTGGTGGCTAAGAATTTGGACAGATGAGAATCAAAGTGTCTTACATACAGTTCTAGGGAGCTAAATGTCAACCCTTGTCTCATGGGGTTCCCTCTTAGATGCCGTTTGTCCCTCTTTCTTTTTTTTGTATGCAAAAATTTGCTGTATTAAACAAAATGCTTTAGGTTCTACATCTCCAAAATGGTTTTGTACACTCAGATCCAGTACTGAGGGTGTTGGGTCCCACTGCACCAGGCTAAAAACTGGTATAATTTATGTACTGCCTTTCCATCTATGAGCCCAGTGCTTGCTCCCAGTACCCACTGAATGATGCCTGATCCTGTGAATGTAGGCTCCCTGGAATCCTGGGTGATTGTCATTGGAGAGAATGACTTTTTTCTGTAGCTTTGATCATTAAACTTGAGGAGTGTCCCTCTTTCTTATTGTCCAAATTTTACCCATCTCCATGTTTTAGCTCATGCCCAACCATCTACTCTTTAAACCCTTCCCTGATGGCTCTACCCCACACTGATCTGAATTTTACCATCTGAAGTTATTGCTATGACCTGCAGTTGAGCACTTTACTATATGCTGCCATGCTCACTTGTTGCTCTACATGGATCCATCCTGCCCAGGATGACTGAACACCCTGTGGTCAGGGACCATGCACTTTACTCTACATCACTTGTCTCCTATGGCACATAGCTTAGTGCTGGGCAGCCAGCATTCTTAGGGATGAGTTTCCAGGACACTCAGTGGGTCTGGCCATTGTCCCTGGATGTCATTGCTTTAGAACTGTGGGAATGACTCGTCTCAAGAATCCTTCTGAAGATTGGCCCACAGGCTTGCTTCTAGTGTCTCTAGGCATCAGGCTGTAGGTTACGTCCCTTTCCTGCTCTTTTACAGTCCTTCAGAAATCTATAGGAAGAAGAATGCATTCTGATTTTGGGATGTCTCACATTCTACTTTCTATAGCAGCCAGGACAGAGTGCTATACTCTGGCCTCATTTTGATGGTCTTCTGCTAAGGATGGGGCATATGACAGGACAGTGATGGTCAGATGCAATAATCACCCATTCAGAGACCTCAAAGTGGCTGGGAAGTTCTTGCCTGGATGTGTTCTTTGAGTCTCTACTCAGGGGCTTCCATAATGGGCTTGTTCTTCTCAGGTTTTTGTGGTAGCCATATGGAGTATCCCTTCTCCCTAGGTCAGCCAACAATTCA
>PVIY010058667.1:0-12372 GCA_004026745.1 Myrmecophaga tridactyla | reverse complement strand
TGCTACCCACTATGCTACACCATCATTACGCACCCCCTTCTCTGTCAGAAACTGGTAATTGTGGCTTGGCTCTCTGGCCTGGTGGAAACTCTCATCCAATGCCCCACCACACTCCTGCTTCCCTTCTGTGCCCACCACTGGGTGGATGACTTTCTCTGTGAGGTCCCTGCACTCATACTTCTCGCCCATGGAGACACTTCTTACAATGAGTGGCAGGTGACCATCTCTGCTGTCATTCTCACCATCATACCAGCGGGGTTGATTCTAACTTCCTATAGTTACATAGCTCAAGCCATCAGAAAAATCAAATCAGAGGAGGGAAGGCAGAAGGCCACGGCCACCTGCTCCTCCCACCTTCTTATAGTCTTCATGGGACAGTGGCAATGGCTTACATAGACCCTAAGGGCAACTTTGCTTCAAAATATGGCAAATTCTTCACCTTCTTCTATTCCGTGGTCATGCCATTGTTGAACCCTCTCATCTATACATTGAGGAACAAAGAAATAAAAGATGCTCTACAAAAACTATTGAGGAAGGAGATCAGCATATGATAAAATAGATAATTTTTCTTTTGAATAAGAAAAGGGTCTATGGCCATACCACCCTGAATGAGCCCGATCTCATCTGATCTTAGAAGCTAAGCAGGTTAGTACTTAGATGGGAGACCGCCTGGGAATATGGGGTGCTGTAGGCTTTTGCTGGGCACAGTTCTAGTCCTGGCGCCTCCATCTTTCCTCCTTGGGCAGGCCACAGTGGCTCAGCAGGCAAGAATGCTCGCCTGCCATGCCAGGGGACCCGAGTTCGATACCCGGTGCCTGCCCATGTTATAAAAAAAAAAGAAAAAGAAAAGGGACTTGTAAATTTTTACATCATTCCATATTCTCCTAAAGAGTCCAAGGATAGCCTTTCAAATGCCTCTATGAATATGTGGATTTTGCTCAAATATGGTATAATTGAAAACTTACTCCTTTTCCTTATTATTTAACATATCGTTTTATTAGAAAATAAAACAGTGTAAAATCACATTGTCTGGCATTTAATAAATTCTTGATGTGTATTTCATTATGGGAAAATGATAGTTGCATAGTTCACTTTTGAATAACATAACATATTTCTCAAGCAACATAACAGCAATAAGATAAACATCATAGAACTAGTAAATAAATAAATTTTGAATTACATTATTTGATATTTTAAATAAAATAATAGAAAGAACTGTGTGTCATGGGTTCTTTTATTCAAGACTGAAGAGAAGGTAATTACTCTGGAACTTCCTAAGTGCTTTGTATATGTGAAAAAATTTAATTTTTAATTTGACTTTAAGAATGAAAACTAAAATACCAGAAAGACAGTTTGTAGGTACTTTTTTAGTGCTTTAATCTCCCTGTATTTGGAATTTTCAGAAGATGACATCACCACAACATGATGCTTCTGAAATAATTTAATCCAAATGAAATGTAGGAACCCATGATTTGAGACAAATAAATCTCTAAATTATCCCAAATCTCATTTCATCTCCATAGAATTAAATATATGCTAAATAGTTAGTGATTTTTTCTATTAAAAAATAAAGATCATATTAAATTAACTCAAGGCTTGAATAAAATTTCTAATTACTTTATGAATTCTCTGTGTTATTTCCATTGTTAGGAAATTGTAGAGCTATAACTCTGCTTAAATCTAAGGAAATTTTTGATATGGAACTCAGATATGAAGGACATGTAGCAGTTTTTGCTTAATAAATTGAGCTGGAAATTTTAATTAAGATTCATTAAACCTCTTCTTGACCCTTGTTTTGTAATAAGTACCAATAGTAATTACAAGAATAAGACAACCATTTCCTGATTTGTCACAATCTTTTAGATGATTATGAGATGGCATTATAAAAAATTGGTTATGACAAGCATCTGGGTGGCAGTGATGTAAAAATGTATTGAATCCAGATGGCTTAATGCTAGAGCTAGAAGCAATACTATTGAACTGAGATGCTGGTAATCAGGATGAGTAAGAGGATACTGAGGAAACAACTATAGATTATCAGTTGTACCTTAATGCACAGCACAGATTTTTTTTGGCATAAAGTCTAATCCATGTGCTTTGTGACTCTCTAAGGCACATATATTCTACATATTGGGTCAGTACTCCAAGATTCTTTGGAATTTAGGACATCATCTCCATTTTCACATGTGCTCCTATGACAGGGAAAGAGAGGCCTGTAAAACCAAACAAAACCAGATAATTAAATTATTGTTCCTGGACATTATGCACGCTGCTTCCTATCATGTTTCATTGACCAGCAGATGGCCATTTCTAACTTTAACTGGGCAGAGTTCTACAATCCTTCATATGTTTCTGAAAGTAGAACAGAAGTGTGTATCAGTGAATGCCTATCACATGGATATAGGTGTTTTTTGACATAAGTCTAGAGCCTATAACACAAAGAGGGTTGAAAGGACTGAGCCAAAGACTTGGAGAGGGTGTGGAGTGGAGAAAAAGGTGGCCTCCCCAATGTCCCCCAAATTGCATTTGGAGAGAGGCAGGCCTCTGCATAGGCCCTTGGAAAGGGTGGGAGTGCTGCTATCTAAAGCCCTGAAAATAAATCACTCCCAGACCTTGAAATCAAATGGAATTTGCCCTGTGCTTTTTTGAACAGTAGATCTCTGCTTTAGCAGAAGCCAGGAACACCCTTTCCTCAGAGTTTTGAGGGTCTCCTCTGAGATCTTAGATTCTGGTTATTCCATCTCTGTTGTTTGATTTCCTAGGCACAGGTATAGAAACAATGTCTTCCTACAATATTACCTGTGGGTTAGCTCAGGCTTTCTTTTTTACCTTTTTGGGCATCCAACTTCTAAAATCAGCACCTTGCATTAATTTCCCTATGTTTGAAAAATAATCTATCATTCTACTATAACATTTGTTAAGATGAAATTGGGAAGGCAAATCCAAGTAACCCGATGAAACTTGAGAAAGACAGCCTCTATGCAAGGAGGCAGAGCTTTAATATTAGTCAATTAAAAATAAACCACTTATGAGTATCTGTCCACCAGTAAAAAGGAAACAAATAAAGCAATGTAGCTTAGATATTCAATCAGAAATATTTTCCTCACTTGTTTTTGCCTTTGCTCTATATAAGCTGCCCCTTTCAACACACAGTAAAGCTCTTCACCACCTTTTTTTGTGCTTCCAAAATTATTTCTTACCCATAGACTTCAAGAAAATTTAAAAGCTGCATCATTCTCATGTTTCTTATAATCTGTGATAATAATATATTATACTACTATTTATATATAACTATATGACATTATATACCGTGTAAAGATAGAGTTTTATTTTTTTGCACTATTCTGTTATCTATCCCCTCATTAAAGACTGAGTATTCAATGAAATTATATTAAATACTTTGCTGAAAAATGTAGACAGCATGCTCTATTGTATATTGATTTTTTACCTCTGTATTTAATGTTGAAATGTAATCTAATGATTGTTGCTTTTCAATGGCATAAGACCTTCCATGGGAGTTTTTACTGTTACTTTTTTCTTACATAACCCTCTACTGTGTGAGTCTTGTGATTTTGACCTCTAAGAGACTGTTGTGTTTCCAAACTTCTTCTATATACCTTAAGGTACAGCCTTAAGGGTGTACCTAAAAACTAAATTTACTCTGACAATTATCACATTATATTTTAAGTGCACTTTTACACTGTAGATATTTGGCTGAGATTAAATGTAATAACATGTTTTCCCTTTATACATATTTCCAATTTCAGGAATAGAAATGAAGTACATAGAACTAGGTCAAGATACACGTGTAAAAATTTCTGTGTGAAATAAATGCATGCATGGAAATCAGCTGTTTTGAATGCTTTCATTAAAACATTTGTCATGTCCATTAATAAATAGTGACTGCTTCTTAACAAAGTTCTTTTTGGGTTTCAAAATATATTTTATTCCCATTAAAACAGAAATACCATACTAACTCTTGACATCTCTTAAATTGGCTTTAAAACCACTGCTTTCCCAACATTTGGAAAGATAAGTGGCTTTCCTTAGATTTTCTTGACTTATCAGAGGATTTAGATTAGTCTGATGATGTCATCACTTCTCTCTTGCATTTGCTAAATTTGTTCAGATATCAACTAATATTTAGGGACACATGTTTAGCTAGCAATGCAATGAATCACCAAATTTATTTTCCAAAATAACCATACTGTATTATTCAAAGTTGCCAAGTACCAACTGAGAAACTGCTACAGATTGTTGGAGACTAAAAAGAAATAAGAACTAGATGGAATGTGGGATCCTGATTGGGATTCTGGAACAGAAAAAGGACATTAGTAGTAAAGCATAAAATGCTTATTTCCTGGTTCTGATTACTGTACTGTGAATACATAGCATGCTGATTTTAAGTGAATATGAGTGAGGGAATCAATGAAACTCTGTAATAATTTTACAACTTTTCTATAGTCTAAAAGTAGTTCAAAATAAATGATACAATTCAGCATAGGATTATGTTTGTGATCAGGAGTATGTAGTTATTGGAAAGAGCCACTAAAGGGCTCTGGAGTGCTGGTAATTATCTATTTATTACTGTTTAAGGCTATTACACGACTGGATTTGAAAGTATTTCCTTTGTGATAATCATTTGAGCTCTAAGTTTTTGGTTCAGCACTTTTATGTATTACCTTTTATAATATAAAAAGATTAAAATCTATTTATAATGCAATGTCTCTACCTAAAGCCATGCTGTTGCCTCTGTCCTTAACTTACAAATGTCAATTAGTGGGCAAGCCATCATGGCTCAGCAGGCACAGTTCCGGCCAGCCATGCCCAAGGCCTGGGTTCAGATTCTGGTGCCTGCCCATGCAGAAAAAGTCAATTAGCTTCCTAAAATCCTTTTAAATTAATCCTTGGCTGTGGAAAAGTGCAGTAACTTTTAATTGATGCCCTTGCAAACATGTCAGTTGATCTCTAGCAGGTGAAGCTTTTCCTTTGCCCATTTCGCACAAACTCAGAGTCTGGGAGCCCAAGAATGGCAGGATATTATTCCTATATTGTATCTACCACTTCTTTGACACCAGTAATATGAAACTTGGGAGAAAGAGATATCTACTTACATGATGTATTAGTTAGAGTTCTCTAGAGAAACAGAATCAACAGGGAACACTTGCAAATATAAAATTCATAAAAGTGTCTCACATGACCACAGGAACACAGAGTCCAAAATCCACAGGGCAGGCTGTGAAGCCAATGACTCTGATGGGTGGTCTGGATGAACTCCACAGGAGAGGCTCACCAGCTGAAGCAGTAATTGTACCTGTCTCTTCTTAGTCCTCCTTAAAAGGCTTCCCATGATTAGATTAAACATCACTCATTGTAGAAGACACTCTCCTTTGGCTGATTATAAATGGAATCAGATGTGGATGCAGCTGATGTACCCATGATCTAATTATATGAAATGTCCTCATTGCAACAGACAGGCCAGCACTTACCCAACCAGGTAAACAGGTACCACAACCTGGCCAAGTTGACACATGTCCCTGACCATGACACATGATACTATGTTTAAGTAAAATTTATTAACAGAAATTATTTAGCAATTTAAAATGTTCATATAAGTGAAAAATATTTATGACATTTTAATAAAATAGATTTTATCATGAAAGGGAGTACTATATATCCATTTCAATAATTGCTAATATGGTTTAATGATATCTTAAATATTCTTGCTAAAATGCCAAACAGAAAAATAAAGAGCATATTAAACATTTAAGGCAAATCTTATAGAAATTAACTATAAATAAATGTGATCAAACAAATAATTCTTTCTCCTGTGTGGTAACATTTTGGATAATTTTTTCAATCAGTTTATAAAATGAAAGTTTGAAAGTTGCTTAAGAAAGATATTAAGAAAATAAAATTCTATTATTTGCTAATTGCAAAAATATATCTGGATAAAAAGAAGAAAGAAAATGTAGTCAAATTATCTTTTAGCAGCAAGTCAAATATTTTTCACATAGGTTTTTACATAGTTTCATTGTATTTTTGAACTATTTCTACTGTGGTTTTAATGTATAAATGAGTTATGGCTTATAAAGCACTGTACCTGGTAGAAATGATAGCTCCAAAGAGTACAGTGATGAGATTACAATAGTTCATACCCCCCCCACACTGTCTCTAATCCATAACCTGCTAAGGGCATAGTGTTCCTGGAAACCTTCCTCCTTAACCAATGTGGCTGATACTTTGATGATTCAAGGAGTATGAACAAGTGTGCTAGTTTAAAAGGATGTTTAGACCCTAGAAATGCCATGTTTTAATCAAAATCTCATTTCATAAAGGCAGAATAATTCCTATTCAATATTGTATATTTGTAACTGTAATCAGATTATCTCCCTGGAGATGTGATTTAATCAAGAGTGGTTGTTAAACTGGGTTAGGTGATGATGTGTCTCCACCCATTTGGGTGGGTCTTGATAAGTTTCTGGAGTCCTATAAAAGGGGAAACACTTTGAAGAATGAAAAAGATTCAGAGAGAGCAGAGAATGCTGCAGTACCATGAAGCAGAGAGTCCATGAGCCAATGACCTTTGGAGATGAAGAAGGAAAATGCCTCCTGGAGAGCTTCATGAAACTGGAAGCCAGGAGAAGAAGCTAGCATATGATGCTGTTGTGTCCACAATGACCCCTTCCAGATGAGAGAGGAACCCTGACCGTGTTCACCATGTGCCTTTCCAGATGAGAGAGAAAATGTGACTGTGTTCACCATGTACCTTTCCACTTGAGAGAGAAACCTTAAACTTCATTGGCCTTGTTGAACGAAGGTACCTTTCCCTGGATGCCTTTGAATGGACATTGCTATAGACTTGTAATTGGGACATTTTCTCAGCCTTAGAACTGTAAACTAGCAACTTATTAAATTCCCTTTTTAAAAAAAGCCATTCTGTTTCTGGTATATTGCATTCTGGCAGCTAGCAAACTAGAATAAAAGTAACCCAATGAATATGCTAAACTGCTCCTGTATTGTGTGACTCATTCTCATATGATCTGAATGTCAACAATGAGTCCTTATTTGAATGATTGAGTTAATAGAGAAAATGGTGCAGAGCATAATAACTAACACAGAAAACCATGGGTCAAGATAGAATTCAACTATAGGATTACATTTAATATTTACACAAAGAAAGGAACTCAGGCACAAAGCACTTAAGTGATTTGCCTAAAGCAGTAAACAGTAGAGTTGGCCAATGTCTATCACATGGGAAGGCATGTGGCTGGCATCTGTTGGTTCCTGGTTCCATGGCCTTTAACCTCAGATTCCAGTGGCTTTCTCTTTAGGCATCTGTGGGTTCTGACCTGACTGATCTGAGAAAAAACCCTGGGTTTCATCTCTCAATTTAGTACTGCCTGGGGCTTGAGTTTTCTTCTGTTCAGTTTCTGGTATTTCTGTGAGTTCTTGCTTAACACCCAGGTACATTTGTTGGCACTCTAAGCATCTCCAAATGTCTGCATCTATGTTGACTCTGAAGCAATTGTGCTTTTCCCCAAGTGTCTCCCCTTCTAAAGAACACCAGTAAACTACTCAAGAACCACCATGAATGGGTGAAGTCATATCTCCATCTAATCAAATGCCACATCCAAATTTGGGCATGTCACATTTCCATGGATGTAATCTAATGAAAATTTCACACCTACAATGGAGTGGCTCAATCTCCATGAAAACAATCTAATCAAAATGTTCACCCTAGACTATAGGCCTGCCTCCACAAGATTGGATCAGTAAGATAACATGGCTTATCTGGGGTATATAACCAGTTTCAAGCAATGCAAGATTTATTTTAGTTTCCTAGCTGCAAAAACATATAAAATATAATCAGTTGCCTTAAACAGTAAGAACTTATTTTTTTCATGATTTTGAGGCTAAGATAAATCCAGAATTGAGGCATCAATAAGGCAATGCTCTCTCCTCCAAAGACTGTGGTATCCTCAGGCTGGTTTTCTGTAATCCTTGGTTCTTGACTTTTCTGTCATATGACAATGCAATGGTGGTGTCTTTTCATTTCTCATCTGGCATCTGTTGATATCTGGCTTCTTTCTTTGATTTTTTCTTTATAAAATCTCCAGTAGTAGAATTAAGGCCCAACCTCATACAGTGGACCACAACTTTACTAATAATAACTTCTATAAGAGATCCTATTTAGAATGGGTTCACACCCACAGGAATAGATTAAGATTAATAAATGTTTTTATCTGGAAACATAATTCAATCCTCCAAAATGCTCGTTACAAAGACAGGTCAACAAATTAATAAGTAAGAAAGAAAAATATATATGGCTCAGGTACAATTACAAATGGTTAGAACCTGAGGTATAAGTTATTTATTGAATCAAGAGGAATTCCTGGCAACTGTGCCTAGAAAATCCAGAGGAATGCTAAGGAGCCAGAGTTCAAAGGTACAGTTCTTAATCTCAAGGAGCAAAAAAATGTACAATAACATCCTCAGGGAATCTCAGTTCTAAGAAGTCCCTCCCTCCTTCTTAACTTCTTGCCATTGCTTAGAAGAAAGTAAACTATGGCACAGAAAAGATAAGTGAAATGTTCAAGACCACTTAGTACAGAAATAACAAAGTCAAGGTTCAATTCCAATTGTTTCAAATCAAAGCAACAGGTTTTAACAGCACTGTAAATTGCCTATGAATTTTAGGACATAGGAGTTCAAATATAAACACCAATTAAACATGACTAGAGAAAATGCAAACATATAAAACAATCACTTCAAGGGCAGACCATCACTTACTGGTGACCTCTCCACTTTGTCAATGGTTTTTATTCTCTTTCACACTCAAGGACTATCCTTCTGAATGCCTTTCTATTTCACATGTATCAATAATTTTCTCTGTATTGATTGTTCCCTTGAATATATTAAACTCTGAAATATCTTAGAATAAAGGAGAAAATAAACCTGCTTTAGCTTTCAAAATTTTTGTGTGCCACCTCAGCATCTATTGGCTAAGCTACTTGCCTCTACATTGAAATTTGGCATGGTTAAGGAACATTTCCCAGCTCTGGGTCAAAAAGCCTTCCAGAAGTCATATGTGCACCTGCAGCCATGAAAAACACAACTCACATAACACCCCAAATCTGCAGCTGTTCCCAAATGATAAACAAATGAATCCCACTGGTCTTGGATCTCCAGTCCTCTTCTTTTCCCACAATTTTGTTTGAAACTAAACAGTCCTTGATTCCCATCAGAAATCTGAAAAACCCCAATACTGGACCACCATAAAAGGGCAAGTTTACAAGCCTCTCTTACTCTCCCTGTGTTCTCCCCACCTGCTGGTTGAATCACCTGAGCTGATGATATCTGCATCAACCCATCAAAGCACTCCACTCTTTCTCTGGGTTCTGTGACTAACAAACTATGTTTTTTCGAGTTTTAGGCCTCAGACTCCCCTTGTGTCTAACCTAGCTTCCATACAGACTCGTTTAAAATGAAACTTAACAATTTGAAGCAAAACTCCACTGATAAATGCCCTTCCAGCTATGGTCTCATTCCTCTGCTCCCATTTACAAAAAAAAAAAAAAAGAAAATCACTCAAAAACATCATTTAAACCATTCTTACCTTGCTCAATTTTTCTCCCTATATTTTTCATTTTGAATATTCTTCAAGCATGATACCCATTAAAATTGATCTCCTTAGGGTCACACATGCTCTCCGTGTTGTCAAATTCAATGGTCAAATTGAAGTTCTCATTTTAATCCAAAAAAGCTGCATTTGTCGTAAGTGATTATGCTCTCTTTTATATACATTCTTTTGTCTGAGGTTTCACCTCTTGTTACCTCATCAGACTCAAACTGTTATCTCATATGTTTTCTAACTTACCCCAGTTGCCTCAGGGATCAGTCTTAAACCTTTTATCTTGCCTAGGTGATCTCAGCTAATCTTGTCTTTAAATATTCTTTCTGTTCTGTGGACTGCCAATGGACTCATTGACATATTTGCATATATAACAGGCATGGCCAATTTATCTTGTCAACAACTAAATTCTCATCCCCACTCATTCAAACCTGCCATTCTAAAACTATCCAAAATTCCAGAATTTGCAAATTGCATGTTTCTAGTCACTTGGTCCCAAGTCATTGAGTTATTCTTCATTCTATCTTCTCTGGACATGCACTCAATCCATGTGACAAATCCTGTTTGGCATTATACCAACAATCTGCCACTACTACTCCACCTTCACCTAGCCATCTTCACTTTTTATCTTTGAAGCCCCCAAAATTGTTTTCCTATGTCCACCCATACTATCTACTCTATTCTCCTCCCTAGATACATAGTAAATTTTTAAAAGTAATGTTTTAAGAATGTAAATCTCATCATGTCAAACCTCTACTGAAAACTCTCTGAGGGCATCCTATCTCACTCAGAACAAAAACAAAATGTCTCCAAGTGCTGTGATATGATTACAGAGTAGGAAATTGTGCTGTTTTTTGCATGATTGGTTCTTGCTCTATCCAGTCTAGTAGCTGCTATTATAGGAACACAGAAGTAGGTATTGTGGTTTTCTCTCATGCTAAGTATTGAATATTATATTCTTTTTCAATAAATGTGCAATCCTCAGCTATTCATACACTCATAGTCAGATTAATGAAGTCCACACATTATTTATTGTTTCTTAGTTTTTAGTAGTAGTCAGCACAGGAGATGAAAAGAAGAACTTATAGTCCGTAAGATAGACAGAGCTGTAAGATAGATATAAAAAGATAGAGCTTGCAGTCTGTTTAGTGCAATTTCAAAAATGAAACATGATTAATATTGAGTGATTTATTTTCCCTGCCATTTGTGGACTGGTATTGTTATAGCATTTCTATAAAAGTGTTAACAGATTTTTTATACCAAATGTTTGCTAGTTTTGGAGGTTGATTTTTTAAATCTTTTTGTTTTGTTTAGAGGAAAAGGAGTTGCGTTGAACACTAATATCTGATCCCCACAACAAGGTAAGAATAAAAAACAGATTAAACCAATGAATAACAAGGAAGGACAAAAAGAACAGATGAAACAGATGAAAACTTTAATGAATAAATTTTGTTAATGAATAAATTTTGATTGGCAAAAATATCTGCATAGCTAATGAAATATCTTCTCCCCTTCAAGGAACAAAAACCTTAACTTCTAATAATTAGTACTCTGAATCTTCTTAGTTTCCAATAATTAGTAATCTTTGATAGTTGATCAAATATTACATGAAGGAATAAGACCTACATGAGAGCTTCTTTGGGAAAATATTCATGATGGAAGACCTCTCTATCACTTGGATGGAAGACCTCTAAGCATCACTTAGAAATTTCTCATCAGGTGAGGATGGTGTAAATATATTTTCAATGCACCCATGATTACTTCTTTTTGAGGCTGTAGATGAGAGGTTTCAGCATCTGTGGGAATATGGTAATCAAGACTGACACTACCCTGTCCTGCTCAAGGGTGTGGCATGACTGGGCAGAATATAAGTGTAGAAGGCAGCTCCATAGAAAATTCTGACTACAGTCAAGTCAAAGGAATACATGGCAAAGGCCTTTCTCTGACCTTCAGAAGAGTGCAAGTGGTCAATAATTAATAATATGAGAGAGTAGGAGGTGGAGATGATAGATATAGGAATGAGCAACATGAATACACAGCAGATGTACATCAGAGTTTCACACAAGGATGTATCTGCACAAGCCAGTCTGAGAGCTGCACAGATCTCTCAGAAAAAATGGTTGGTGTTTCAGGAGCCAAATTAGGGGATATTCATATGGTATGGATGAGCAGAAAGCCATCAGGAGACCCACCAAACTAGGCACTGATAACAAGCAACACCTTATGGTTCATTGGGACTGGATACTTAAGAAGGTTACAGAGTGCCACATAATGGTCATAGGCCATGAGGTCCAAGAGAAAGAACTCTGAGTGAATAACAGTCAAGTGCAGGAGTATCTGGATGCCACAGACCACAAAGGAAATGTCTTCTCTTCAGATACCATGCCAACAAGGATATTTGGGAGAGTGGTGCAAATGAAAATGGTATCCATAATGGCTGGCTGAGGAGGAAACGCATGGGGATGTGAACGTGGGAGTCTGCCTGAATCAAAAATATCATGACCATATTATCAGTTACAACCATCAAGAAAATAACAAGGATAACTTTAAAGACAATGCCTGCATCCCTGCTCTTCTCTCCAGAAGCCCCAGAAGGATAAAGACTGGGGGTGAAGTTCTGTTCTTCATTTCCATGGGCTATGGCAGATCCAGGAGAGCAGTAAGCCACAGACGCCAAAAAGGAAAGTGTGTCGTAGCATATTCAATATGGTAGAAACATATGATGGAGACATCACCTG
>PVIY010058666.1:0-12371 GCA_004026745.1 Myrmecophaga tridactyla | reverse complement strand
TTCCTCAATATTAGAGAGGTCAGCTAGGGAGAAAGGGGTGTGCACTCGAACTAACCCCTCAGGTCCCGCAACTTCCCGTAGTGGACAGTAAAGAGTTCTTTGAGCGGGTATGAGAGCTTATAGGTGAGGACGGCAATGCTGTTGAGGACAGTGGGGGACTGGATGGAGATGGAAGGGGAGGGTAAGATGGTGGCTGGAATGCTGCCGGAGCGGGGGAGGAAGAGGGGGTAAGATGGCGGCTGGGGCACCGCCGGTGGAGGAGGAAGAGAAAGGCAAGATGGCAGCGGGAGTGCTGCCTGCGCAGAAGGGGAGAGAGGAGGGCAAGATGGCGGCTGGGACGTCACCGGAACAGGAGGAGGAAGAGAAGGAGAAGATGGCGACTGAGATGTTGCCAAAGCAGAAGCGGGGAGGGAAAGGCAAGATGGTGACTGGAGCGCCGCTGGAGGGAGGGGAGGGTAGAGCGAGGGAGAGGGGGATACAAAGGGAGGGGTGGGAGCGCAGAAGGAAAAAAGCCTGGACATAAGGAATTTCAGCCCATTTGTCGTTCCTCTGACAAAAGTTGTGGAGGTTCGTAAAGATATTAAAATCGAAAGTCCCATCCTCAGGCCAATGAGAATCATTATCCAATTGATATTGGGGCCAAGCCTTTTTACAAAAGTAAGTGAGGCATTTTGGCCAGATGTCTAGAAGTAAATCCAGTGTGGCTAGGTTAGTCAGGAGACAACCCAGAGGAGTACAAGGTTTGGTTTTTGAGGACCCATTGCCCATACTGACGGGTCTCAAAGGAGAAAGGACTGGCCCAGGGGGTGTCGGCGTCCCAACGCCCTGAGGTCCTCGGAGCTCTTACGAGCGGGGGCTCGTCTCCCCAGGGGACGTCTCACCCTGGTTTGAGGCCCTTTCAGGTCCTGGACCTGAATTTGGGAGGGAAACGAGAAGCGGGGCGTCCCCACAGCTTTTCGAGTCCCAGAAAAAGGGTATGAGACTTGTGGGCGTCCCCATTCACCTCAGCCCTCGGAAGAGAACCTGACGTGAATTCACGGTTTTCGGAGAGTAATTAAGGGACAGGCTCTCTCGGAACTGTGAGACCTGGCAGCAGGGCTAGGAGGGAAGGGACTTACCCAATCTGTGGTGGATGCAGCGGTGGGCCAAAGGATCCCTTGTCGCTGGCTTTGTGGAGGAAGGAGGAGAGAGGAAGCTGGGGCGCCCTTGGCCAGGTAGTCGGCACCCGCGCTCCTCTCCTGGGTTTCCAGCACCAGATGAAAGGTTTAGGAGGCGAAAGGGTGAGAAAGAAGAAAGGTACACCAGGAAATTTAAAGTGGGGAGGGTATTTCTGCGCTCCTGGGCAGAACTCACCAAACCCAAGATGGAGGGAGGTGAGTGCACCCATTGTCTATATTTTAGAACCTCATTTACTCTTTGAGACCAAAGAAAGGTTTATTTTGCCCAGAACCTAAATTTCATTCAAACAATTCAAACACAGGGAGCCCAGAATAAGAATGAGGGACTTTAATCCTCTATAGCTTAATGTAATGCCTGGATACATCCCAGACTATACTAAGTAGAAAGTCAAAAAGTATTGGCAAAGTCCCTTGAGGGATGGGACTTTACCACCGGGGAAACCCCTGGTTCTATCTCAAACATTAGGGACAACCAAATCAATAGGCCAAACTCTTGCTCTTGAGGCTCGCTCTCGTGAAGCTTATGTAGGTAACATAGAAGCTCAGCCTGCCTTTAGGTACACCTAAGGTCTGGAGGACCTTTTTGTTGCTCAAATGTGGCCTCTTTCTCTCTAAGCCCAACTCTGCAAGTGAAATCATTGCCCTCCCCCCTACATGGGACATGACATCCAAGGGTGAAAGTCTCTCTGGAGGCATGAGTTGTGACTCCCACGGATGAGTCTGGCCCTGGCTTGTGGGATCAACAATGCCATCCTGACCAAAAGGGAGGAAAGAAGTGTAGCAAATAAGGTATCAATGGCTGAGAGAGTTCAAATAGAGTAGAGTGGCTACTCTGGAGGTTACTCTTATGCAAGCCTCAGTTAGACATTGCTACCTATCATAACTTGCCAACCCCCCAACTAAAACTATTCCTGGCAATCCTATAGAACACCTAGGACATTATATAAGATTCTACAAAGTTTCCATGCACCAGGGTAACTTTCCAGAAACCTACAACCTCCAGATGGGTCCCTGGACCAGATAAGTCCTGAAACCCAAAGGGGCCAGCTTCTCCAGAATTTCAGGTAGTTCCATCCTCCTGTCCCTCATTATCAACAGCCCCTTCCAACATGAAAAATTTAGAATGGCCATAGCTGAAATAACCCTAAAGAGTGGGAGAAAAATGAAAGGTGATGGTGGAGTTATACAGAAAAGGCAGGGCTTAACAAACGAGTATGACTGCTGAATCATTAAATTCATATTTCTTTTAGTCTCCAGTATCTTAGAGCAGCTAGAAGTAAAAACCTAAGCAGCTAGAAGTAAAATCGAGTAATTGTAACCCATACCAAACTCTGAAATTTGTTCTACGAAGTAACTGTTGCACTGTGCTTTGAAATGTATTGCTTTTGTGGTTCTCTCATCATTCTGCTATAGTTCTGTGGCTCTCTTCTCATTCTCAAAAGGAACTCTCTCCAAAATGTCCTCTTTTATAGGATTCCAGTAAACTAAACAAGACCCACATGGAATGGGTGGAGACACATCTTCATCTATTCAAGTTTAATACCCACAATTGACTGAGTCATATCTCCATAGAGATAATCTAATCAAAAGATTCCAACCTACATTATTGAATAAGGATTAAAGAAATGTTGCTCCCACAAGATTGATTAGGATTAAAGCATAGCTTTTCTAGGGTACATAAATCCTTTCAAACCAGCACAGACAGCTTCCATGGAGTTGTGACTCCACCCATTCCATACGGGTCTTGATTAGTTTATTGGAATCCTTCAGAGAGGGAGCATTTTGGAGAGAGTGATAGAGCCATGAGAGAGTTCCAAGAGCCATGATCTCCATAAGACCCGAGAGTTCACGTAACCACAGACCTTTGTGGGTGAAGAAGGGAAATGTCCCTGGGGAGCTTCATGAAACAGGAAGCCTGGAGAGAAAGCTAGTCAGTGTCGCCATGTTCACCATGTGCTTTTCCAGTTGAGAGAGAAACCCTGAACTTCATTGGTCTTTCTTGAGTGAAGGTAACCTCTTGTTGGTGCCTTAATTTGCACATTTCTAGAGCCTTGCTTTAATTTGGACATTTTCACAGCCTTAGAACTATAAACTTTCAACTTATTAAATTCCCCTTTTTAAAAGCCGTTCTATTTCTGGTATATCATATTCTGGCAGCTAGCAAACTAGGACAGTTATTTTTCACAAAAAAGAAAAAAAAGTCAATTGTGATGATAAATGCATAGCTATATGATGATCTTGTGAACTATTGATTGTACACTTTGAATGATTGCATGCTATGTGAATATATAATATATATCAAAAAATAAAAGAAAGGGCTATCAATATCTGTAGCAGTTAGGAAAACTGAAAGCCTTTCTGTCAATGCTCTGTGAGAATGAGTGAGTCCATTTAGCCCTGCTTTCACTCACAGAAGTGCCCCAGCTGGGATCTACTGGCAAGAGACCTTGGTACCCTCGGTGGCAGCAGCTGCCACAGTTCCTTGTGCCAGGATAAACAGGTGCTGGAGGAGAACAGATGCCATCTGTAAAATAAAGCAAACGAGACCTTCTGATCAAATAGTCACTTCTAGTTATTTCCATAGTCTCTGTCAGACTTAGTTTCTTCCTCTACAAAATGGACGTAACTCCTAGTTTATGTACCAGTTGTGAGATTTAACTGGGGTTATCTATGTTCAGGGGGCAAAGAATGGAATGCCCATTTCTCACTCAAATTAAATTAGAACAGCTCCAGCACCACCAGGTGGGAATCTAATATTACATTCCAACAACCTCTAATTCACCTTGGCATGATCCCAAGACTCACTCAAGCTCACACAACATGAGAAGGCCATTGAGATAATTATAGGTTAAAAGAGACCTAAGTTGCACTCTTCCCTCTCCCCTACATGGGATATGGGTCCCATAGGGTGTAAATCTCCCTGGCAACTTGGGACCTGATGCCTGCGATGAGACAGGACTCAGCATCATTGGACTGAGAAAGCCTTCTTGACCAAAAAGGGAAATAGAAGTGAAACAAAATAAAATTTCAGTGGCTAAGAGATTTCAAATAGAGTCAAGAAGTTAACCTAGAGGTTATTCTTATGCATTATATAGATATCCCTTTTCAGCTTATGGTGTATTGGAGTGGCGGTTGAGCTGTGTTGCAGTAGCGTTGAGTCTTGAAGATGAATGTATAACTATATAGCTTTTACAATGTGACTGTGTTGTTGCGAAAACCTCGTGTCTGATGCTCCTTTTATTCAGGTTATGGACAGATGAGTAAAAAAAATAATAATAATAAGGATAAAAAATAAATAAATAATGGGGGGGTAAAGTGTAAAAAAATTGGGTAGATTGAAATACTGGTGGTCAACGAGAGGGAGGGGTAAGGGGTTTGGGATGTATGAGTATTTTTCTTTTTATTTCTTTTTCTGGAGGGATGCAAATGTTCTTAAAATGATCATGGTGCTGATGATACTGTGAGCCACTGATTGTATACCATGTATAGACTGTATGTGTGATGATTTCTCATTAAAAATATTAAATTAAAGAAAAAGAGTCCTGCTCAACAGGCAGAGTTCTCACCTGCCATGCTGGAAACCCGGGTTCAATTCCCAGTGCCTGCCCATGCAAAAAAAAAAAAAAAAGGAGAGAAAGACCTACGAGAGGTGGTGATTTGGAGCTGCACGTACCCAGAAACACATGTTCTGAAATCTAGTCCATTCCTATGGGTGTGAACCTCTTGTAAGTGGGACCTTTTGATGAGGCTATTTCGGTGAAGGTATGGCCCCCTCAATCAGGATGGGTCTTAATTCTATTACTGGTGTCCTTTATAAACAAAATGAGTACAGAAAGAAAGCAAGAAGCTGAAACGGAATCTAGAAGAGAAGGAAGAGGCCAGGATACACCACCATGTGCCTGCCACATGGCAGAGGAGACAGTCTTTGGGAAGGAAGTATTGCCTTGATGATGCCTTGATTTGGACATTTTCCCATCCTCAAAACCCTGAGAGAATAAATTCCCGTGGTCTAACCTGACCCATCTCATGATATTTGCTTTAAGCAGCCTAGGAAACAAAAACAAAGACGGGTCCACCAAGTGCAATGTGCAGACCATACAGGGATCCTGGCTGCAACCACTCAACTTAAAAAGATGTTCTTGAGAAACTTATGAAAAGATGAATAAGGACTGAGTATCAGAGGATGCCAAGGTGTTGATTACAGCACTTTGCTTGTGTTGTTAAAATTTCTTGTCATTTAGAGATACATCCTAAAATATTTGTGGATAATATACTACGATGTCTAGAATTTGCTTCCAGTGTTGAGGATGGAGGGGGTGAATAAAGATGAGACCAGAGTGGTCATGAGATGCTCGGTATAGCAGACTGGTAAGTGCAAGAGGGTTCATTGTTCTCTTCCCTCTACTCTTATGTGTGTGTGAAATTTTCCGCGGAAGGAGGGAGGGAGGGAGTGAGGACGGGAGATCTTTGGAACAGCTCCTCCCCCGCAGGGAAGCGCGCCCTCTGCTGTCGAGGCTGCACTCCTGCAGTGTATCGCGCCCGGGGCTTGATGTTCCCCATCGCGGCTCCCTAGGGCGGAGCCACCCGCGCTGGGCTTTTCAGAGACGAACACCCCAAAGGATGTGCTGTCTCAGGAGCGCAGGGTCTGAGCAAGCTCAGGCAGCTGCCTCCCATGGATTCCACGACTCGTGCTTCTCAGTCCCAAGGAAATCCAGCACAAAGAGGTCGGACCACTCTCCTTTTTCAACTTCCTGAAATACCAGCGGAGTTCCTCTAGAAATATACCCCACTCTTTCATTCCCCTTCCTCTCACACAGTCTAACGGCGCTTCAGAAAGAGCTTCAGACTGGAGAACAAACGAGCCAGGGCACCCTCCCTGGCCACCGAGGGCCCAGGCCAAAGCACGAGGCTTCTCCTTCCTCCTAGGATGGGGAAAGAGACCCAGTGGGGGAAGCGTGGTATTCTTTCCCAATAATTCCTGCTTCTTCCCTATTTGTGCCCCCAGCCCCGGCCCTCACCCCACCCCCCACCCCACCCCCAGTTTAGATGAGGAGACTTCTCGCTATAGCAGTGACGGAATAAAAGTTGTGTCAGTGGGTACCCATGCTACAAATACGGAAAACAATAAGCAAGACCCAAGCACTGAACAGAAGTTCATTCCCTGGGTCCAGGCAGCTTGACTCTTCTATCGGCTTTTACTGCCCCCTTCTGGCCATCTGAATGTGTCTCATCTACACCTCATCATTGCTCACCAGCCCCCCACATCACAGGTGTCAAAATTGGTTGCCTCTAAACTATAATGTATGCATTCAATGGGATATTGAGCGACTGCAACAAGAAATGAAGTTATGAGGCATGCAACTAGATGAATGAACTTTGAGGGCAGTAGGTTGTGTGAAATAAGTCAGAAATGAAAAGACAGATATTATAATGCCTCACTAATATGGACTAACGTAATAATGTGCAAAGTCTGAGAACTGAATTCGAGACCACAGTTTATCAGTGGAAGGCTTATTGTAAAGGGCCCTAGATTGCAAGCTCTTACAGCAGTCACATCTGTTCCTGAGTTGTAAATCAGACTAAAGGGTAAAGAATGATATTGACTGTATTTTAAAACTTCAATTCCGGGTGAGACCAAAGAAATGTTTATTTGGTGCAAAATTTATATTTTCTATAGCACACTAATTTAACTTGTATGGTAAGTTTATTCAATACCATAATTACATGGAAACTTGACTAAGAAGTGAGATCTTTTTGGTTTGTACAGGTTAGTGTGATGCCCCAATACATCTCAGAATAATCGGGGCAAAAGATTCAAAATTATTTGCAAAGTCCCCTTGAAGGACTGTGGGGAAAATGTGGAAATATTAAACCTCCCCCCTGGAGAAGACCTGATATTCTCACAAGCATTGGAGAGTGTCTATTTAATAGGCCAATTCCTCAATTTTGGGGCTTGCCCTTACAATTATGCCTAAGAGTCACCCCCAGAAAACCTCTTTTGTTGCTCAGATGTGGCCTCTCTTTAAGTCAGCTCTGTAGGTAAACTTACTACCTTCCCCCCTATGTGGGACATGACTTTACCCATGAGTGTAAATCTCCCTGGCAACATGGGACATGACTCCCAGGGATGAGCCTGGCCTTGGCATCATGGAATTGAGAAAACCATCTTGACCAAAAAGGGAGGGGGGGAGAAATAAAACAAAATAAACTTTCAGTGGCTAAAAGATTTCAAATAGAGTCGAGAGGTTATTCTTATGCATTATATAGATATCTCTTCTTAGTTTTTTTTTGTGTTGGAGTAGCTAGAGGGAAATGCCTGAAACTGCTGAACTGTAATCCAGTAGCCTTGATTCTTGAAAATGTATGTAGAACTATATAGCTTTTACAGTGTGACCATGTGATTGTGAAAACCTTGTGACTGATACTCTCTTTATCCAGTGTATGGATAGATGAGAAAGAAAATAAAGACAAAAATTATATAATTAATAAGGAGAATGGGGGTAAGGGATGTTTTGGGTGTTCTTACTTTTATTTTTATTATTATTTTTATGTTTCTGGAGTTGTGAAAATGTTCAAAAATCTATTGTGGTACTTGTTGGAGAGTACTTTGAAAACTATTACTTTTTTACTTCTTTGCTTCATGTATGTTATACTGTACAATAAAAAAGTAAAAAAATACATTGTGATGAATGTACAGCTATATGATGACACTGTGAACCACTGATTGTACACTTTAGATGATAATATGATATATGAATATATCTCAATAGAATTATATTTTTAAAAAATTGGTCACCTCCAAACCTAGCATTGGGCCAGTCTTTTTTGAGGGGTTTAGTGAGAAAATTTGCTCTCATAGTGGGAAAATTTCTTTCCCAGAGTGTGCTAGTACATGAGTATCTTCCAGACAGCTCCTTTTCTTTTATAAAACCTTACTGGTTTGAGACAGATTTGGAGCCATTAGGCTGTCTGCACTCCTACTACACGTGTAGTAATAAACTCTTTCTCTCTTTGAAACCTAATGTCTCAGGAATTGGCCTAATGAGTGCCTCGGGCAGAAGAATCCACGGCCTTTGTCCTGTAACAATTTGGTGACCCTCCTGGACAAATGCCCGAATCTCCCGAGCCCCAGCAGATAACAATTTGGTGACCCTCCAGGGCAAATGGCTGAATCTCTGGAGCCCCAGCAGAGCAGGTGAGCTGGTAACCGAGCCTTTTGCACTGCTGGACTGAATTTAGTCTAGAGGCTTGGCAACCAGGTTTCTGTGTTCTGCCAGCATTCCAGAGACTTTTGGAGCCTTAAGAAAGCTTCAAAGAGAGAAACTGTTTCCAGTTCCATGTCCGGTCATCTGACTGCCTGAGTGCATCATCCGGGTAAAAGTGGACCAGTGAGTAAAGAGGAGGTTTAAGTGTGGAGGCCAGAGTCTCGCTTCCAGAACAATCCCCTTTGCTCTGACCTGGGCACTTCCTGATTTTGGGCACCATATTATACATGTTTTGAAGCCCTGACCTAATCCAACAATTAACTGGTGTTTAATGAAATTAAGTAGGCCTGTTTAAGTGTTCGCCGGCATGTTACATAGGTATTGGTTTATTGTTAAATTGGTGTGATAAGTGTTTTATGTCTATTTAATTGTTTCCTGATCTATTCGGTGTATGTTCTGTACAGGGTTTAAGGTCCTGACCTAAATTTGTCTGTTGATTATACTCCTAAAAATGAATAATCCAACAATTAATTGGCATTTAATGAAGTTAAGTAAGCCTGTTCAAATGCTAGCCAGTGTGTCACCTGGGTAGAGTAAAAGTTGATGTTTGTTTAATTGCTAATTGGTGTGTTAAGTTTTGAATGCCTGTTTGTTAGCTGGTGTGTTCAGTCTAGTTATTAATTGGTGTTCCTGCATTTGTATTGGTCAAATGTTTGTATCTGGTTACTGATTATGGAAGTTCTTTTAAAAAGGAAAACTTTGGGCTACATTGAAAATTGAAAAGATTTTGGTTCTGAATTTATACAAAAGGCTTTATTTCTGCAACATGATCTGCCCTCAATATGATTTTATTTTATTTTTTTTTAACATGGGCAGGCACCAGGAATTGAACCCGGGTCCTCAGGCACGGCAGGCAAGCGTTCTTGCCTGCTGAGCCACCATGGCCCGCCCCCTTGATATGCTTTTAAATGAAAATACTAACTTTATAGTTACAGTTAAAAGTGTTTCACAAAAAAGGTAGAAATGGGATGAGATAATATATTCAATTCTTTTTTTTTTTTTTTTACATGGGCAGGCACCAGGAATCGAACCCGGGTCCTCAGGCACAGCAGGTAAGAACGCTTGCCTGCTGAGCCACTGTAGCCCGCCCTATATTCAATTCTTTATTTGTCCCTCCAGAAAGTATTTCTGTACTTTTTTTTGAGTAACTCATTTTCTATTTGTGTCTGTATGCATTTTCAATGTATATTCTCTTACCTCCAGATAATAGCAAATTAATAAGAAAATTAATTTTAAAAGCTGTATTTGAACTGTTTAGAAATAATTAGATGTTTGATATAAATACATAAATTGGTACTTCTGAAGTAAAAGAGTTAAAAGAGAAAAAACTCTCTGAATGGCAAGATTCAAAACCTTAATTTTGCAATTACTGTAAACAAGCTGGGACATTAGAAAGAAACCATCCCGGGAATTTCCTTAAGGCAGCAGAAAATGCCAAAGGGCTGCCTCTGGAAAAAGCAAAGAACTTTTCCAATGGTCCTGGTTACAGCTTTTAGTAAAATAAATCTAATAACTGGAAATAGTTAAAAGAAGAACATAGGAACTCTCAAAATTCCATGGCCCTTACCTAAAACTTTCAAATCCAAACACAAAAAACCAATTATCTTTCTGTTTGTGCAACCTGTCTCTGCCCTAAGTCCCAACCACACAAAGTAATCATGGGAAAGGGCTAAGCACAGAAAGATATGGGAAAGTGTGGTTTAGAACTCTTTTTTTTACTGGGCCTGGAGATTAGAAGTGATAAGCATAAAAATTTTTATAGTATAGGTTATGTTTGCTAATATTATTTTTTGCAGTGGTAACTAATAATCAGATTATTATTAAATATAATAAAAATAAGGCTATGATAATGCTCCAAATATATCCTATTTAATAAATAAATTTAATAAGAAATATAAATGGATTTTTTAATATTCTCAATTACCTGGATTTCAAAGAATCTGGCTTTTTGTTACTTGTCCATTTGTTACCTCAGTATGTATAAAAATTTAAAGTTGTAATGGCTTTGTTAATGCCAGTCTGTCATGAATAAAAAGACATAAGCCTTAGCTTCTAAGGTTTATATTCTAGTTAGAATATACTTTTATTACGGTATAGTATAAGACATGCCAAAGGGCTGCCTCTGGAAAAGCAAATAACCTTTCAATGGTTCTTTGGAAACAAAGAATAACAAAGGAATAAAAATGTTGGAAGAATTTTAAAAGCATAGAGATAAAAAATAACCTAAGAAGTTCTCACAGAAGAGATGGCATGTGTAGGACCTTTAAATAAGCAAGTAGCATTTAAAGCAGAATTCTGAACTAGGTTTTAGGAACCATAACTTAATTTTGTGAGGTAACACATTCCTGGCATTATTTAGGAGTTGGGAATAATGTTGAAAAATTGGGGGATTTTTTTTTTCTGGATATAAATCCCTTAAATATAAAAAGCTAGTTATATTTCAAACTTCAGCTTTTCTGACCTCTGAAAATAGTGCTAAACAGGATTTAGATATTTTAGGCATATTATAAAATAATCAGTTGTATGTTTTGAGTATAAAGTATTTAGATACCTGGCTGTGTTCTAAACCTAAGCATAAATTTCTTCCTTCTTGCATTATTTTGTAGTATCTCTGTCTCTTTCCCCCTTCATGAATACTACTATTGAAAGGAAGTATGCATGTTCAAAAGTTATATGTATCATATATTTTAAAAAAGGAAGCTTTTGTATTAAGCTGAGCACTCATATAAAACTAAAGTTTAGTTTGTTCCCTATTAAAATAACATAAATATCAGAATAATGACCTTGCTAATGTTTATGTAGGCATTATTCTTTATTTCAGAAAACAAGTCTGCTCACTGTTAAGGGAAAATCTGTTATAAATTATTTGTTCTTTCACCTTGTATAAGCAAGGTGCTAAAATAGTTTAGCCTATTGCATAGGAGGTGCTAGGGAAGTATTACAGTGATTAAAAGGGATCTTCTATCCTGTTGCTCGTTAAATTTATATAGGTGAAATATCCATATATTAAGAGATCATATAAATTCCTAAAAATTTGACAATATTCTCACTATCCATGTTATATCCTGATACTAAACTGTATCATGTTAAGCAATAGTATAGTGCTGTTAGCCATGGTTTTAGTTATTCTAAAAAGGCTACAGATCATAGAAACAGCCATATTGTCAGTTGCACTGCTTTGCTCTAATACTACTCTAAAAGTGTATGTATACATTATTTTATCTGTTAAATAACATAATTCTGGTAAATGTGTAAAAGTGAAACAGAACAAAACCTCTGTTATGGTTTCTTAATATAAAACAACTGTCTAATGTTTTTATTTCTGAAAGAAGCTTTATTTAAGCTCAGATTGTAAACATTAGCTGTTATTAAATTCTGAGGTGGTTTACTCTTTGTATAGCCCAGTAGTTCCCTGGAACTTTAAGTGTCTGAGTGACACCTGAAACTCAGATTTACTTCTCCAGCTCTGAAAGTTAGTATAGGTCCACACAGCAACAATTAAAAAAAGAACTGAAAGAGAGCAAACTCCAATTAAAAATGTGATAAAACAAATCTGATTAAAACCAAGGTAAATCAATGTAAAGGTAAAGAATAATATTGTCTGTGTTTTAAAGATTTAACTTTTGTGTCAGATTAAAAAAAATTGTTTATTTTGTCCAAAATTTGTACTATCTAATTTAATCAGTCTTGTCAATTAAACAACCTAATTCAGCTTTATTTGATACAGAACCTGGAACTAGGAATGAAATCTTAATGCTGTGTACAAGCTAACATTATGCAATAATACATTTCAGAGTATTTGGGACAGAAAATGAAAAGTATTTGCAAAGTCCCTTGTGGGACTGGGAAAGATAGAAATATTAAGCTTCCCCACCTGGGTGGAATTTCTGACACTTTTCTTAAGCAAGAGGGGCCCTAAAAACAGAGT
>PVIY010058665.1:0-12388 GCA_004026745.1 Myrmecophaga tridactyla | reverse complement strand
CGGGTCTCCAGCACAGCAGGCAAGAACTCTGCCACTGAGCCACCATGGCCCACACAAACCCTAGTAAGAATCAACAGGAGTGATGTTGGTTGAGGTTTCGCAAACCATGCTAATTAGCACTATCTACGGAAGGTTGCATGAAAGTAGCCTCCAGGGCTGGTGTGATGGCAGTTTAGTGGTAGAGTTCTCACCTGCCTTGCTGGAGATCTGGGTTTGACTCCCGGTGCCTGCCCATGAAAAAAAAGAGAGGAATAAAAAAGAGTAGCCTCCAGAATAGCTCTTGACTCTATTTGATTTCTCTTGGCCAATGATGCCTTATTTTATTACACCACTTTTCCCCCTTTTGGTCCAGAAGGTGTTGCTGATCCCACAGTATCAGGGCCAGACTCATCCCTGGAAATCATGGAAGTCATACCCCACGTTGTCAGGGAGATTTTCACCTCTGAATGTCATGTTCTGTATAGGGAGGAGAGGGGTGATTTTCCTTATAGAGTTGGGCTGAGATAGAGAGAGAGAGAGAGAGAGAGAGAGAGAGAGAGAGAAGGAGATGACATCTGAGCAACAAAAGAGGTTTCCTGGAAGCAACTCATAGGCCTTATTATGGATAATCTTAGTTTCCCCTACAGAAATAAGTTTCATAAGGGCGAGACTAAAAATCAAGGGCTTGGCCTATTTTCTTGGTAGTCCTCAATGGTTAGAGGGTATCTGGGGTTCCCCAGCTAGGAAAGTTTCATAGTTCCATAAATATATATATATTTATATATATATATATATTTTTCTTCAGACCCTCAAGGGACTTAACCAATATTTTTAAATTATCAGGTCACCATAGTCTGAGATGCATCCTGGTATTATATTAAGCAATACAAAATGACAAGTCCTCATTCCCATTCTGGACTCCTAAGGAGTTTGGGTTGTTTAAATGAGCTATCCAGACAGGTTGATTTAGATTAGGCATTATTGAAAACTTCTCTGCCTTTGGTCTCATATGGTAGGTAAAGGTCTAGAATATATACACTATCTTCTTTTACCGTGTTTTCTGATTTATCTTAGTCTCAGCCAAATCAGCTTTGTTTTAAATTCTAATTGAGGCCTGATCTCTTTTTCAGCTACAAAGTTATTCAAAGTTCCAGGGAAATAAATACCAGCCGATACACATATAGCTCAGTGTCTCAGAATCTAGAAATACATTCACAACTTCAGACTTAGTGTGGCTGCTATAAGGGCTTACTGTCCAGGTTCCAATTTTTTAATAAATATTTTCTGTAAGAGAACTTAGCATATCTGTTCTTTTGTTTTGGGCTTATTTTGCACATCCCATTGTCCCAATCAGTTTATTGCATGCCTCTTGATGTCCTTCCTTTTTGAAGCCACACCGTATTCCATCACATAAATGTATCACAGTTCACCATTCTGTTTCTCAGTCATCTTAACCTTTGGCTCCCTTAATCTATGGGACATTAGGGATGCCAATAAACAAACCATGTCTCACAGTATCCTCACTTGGCCGCATAATCAGCAGCACTCTCAGTTTCAGACAAATTTCATTAGTCCATTGTGATAAAGAACTGACAAACACAGCATCACCAACTATCAAATCAAAACTACCCCATCACTTGTCCCTCCCCACCCCAATTAGTTGCCCTTGGCATTGCTATGGTATTATTGATGTCTTCCTGTTAACTGTTAGCCATAGCGTGCATTTTTAGTTTTCCTCCATACTCCTCTACCATGGACTCTTTTCCACTATTGAACCTTTGAAATAGTTCATACGAGAACTTATTTATAATTGTAGATTTAATCATTATACATTCCCTTTCAATTATATTCACCTTCAATATGGTAATGTTGCTTATAGCCCTGCTAATTAGTTACCATCACTTCTTACCCGTTCCCTGGCATTTAGGTTCAGCCTCACTGGGTATCCCTTCCCCTGTCTCTAGCTTTTGTGTGCTAGGTCTGCCAAATTCTATAGTATAATCACTAAGATTAACTTTACCAGAGTCATAATAGTGAAATCATACAGCATCTGTCTTTTCGTATCTGACTTTTCACTCTACATTATGCCCTCAAGTTTCATCCACGTGCTCAGGACCTCATTTCATCTTACTGCTGCACGCTATCCCATCGTATTTATATACCGCGTTTTGTTTATTCACTCATCTGTTGATGGACGTTGGGTTGTTCGCATTTTGTGGCAATTGTGAATAGTGGTGCTACGAACATTGGTGTGTAAATGTCTGCCCATATCACTGCTTTCAGGTCTTCTGGGTATTACTGAGTATTGGTATTACTGGGTCATAGGGCAACTCAATATTTAGTTTTCTGAGGAATCACTAAAGCTGTTTTCCACAGTGGCTGCACCATTATACATTTCCACCAACAGTGAAAAAGTGTTCGGATTTCTCCACATCCTCTTCAAAGTTGTAGTTTTCCATTTGTTTAATAGCCACCATTTTTATAAGTGTGAAGTGATATCTCATCGTTATCCTAATTTTTATTTCCCTTATAGCTAATAAAAATGAGCATCTCTTCATGTGCTTTTTAGCCATCTGTATTTGCTTGTCGGAAAAGTGTCTATTCATATCCTCTGCCCATTTTATAATTGGGCTGTTCGTTCTTTTGTTGTTGAGCTGTATAATTTCTTTATGTCCACAGGATATCAAGCCTTTATTCGATATGTAGTTTCCAGATATTTCTCCCATTTAGTTGGCTGCCTCTTTGCCTTTTTGACAAAGTCTTTTGAGGTACAGAAACTCTTGATCTTAAGGAATTCCCATTTGTCTACTTTTTCTCTTGCTGCTTATGCTTTAGATGTAAAGTTTAAGAAACTACCTCTTATTATTAGATCTTGAAGATGTTTCTCTGCATTTTCTTCTAGAAGTTTTATGGTACTGGATCTTACATTTAGGTCTTTAATGCATTTTGAATTAATTTTTGTATAGGGTGTAAGGTAGACATCCTCTTTCATTCTTTTGGCTACTGATATCCAATTCTTCCATGTCCACTTATTGAAAAGACTATTCTGTTTCAGTTCAGTGGATTTGGGGGCTTTATTGAAGATCGAGTGTCCATAGATTCGGTGGTCTATCTCAACACGCTTTTTTAAAATTTCTTTGGTCAATATTTCTATCTTTGTGCCAGTACTATGCTGTTTGACTACTGTGGCTTTGTAGTAAACTTTAAGGTCAGGAAGTGATAGTCCTCCCACTGACAGTCCTCCACTGACAGTCCTCCCACTGACAGTCCTCCTACTTTGCTCTTCTTTTAAAGGGTAGTTTTAGCTATTTGGGGTCTCTTTCCCTTTCATGAGCATGGAATGTCTTTCTATCTATTTAGGCCATTTTTTATTTCTTTTAGCAATGTTCTGTTGTTTTCTCTGTACAAATCCCCGACCTCGCCACCTAGGCTTATTCCTAGATACCTGACTATTCTGGTCACCATTTTGAATGGAACTTTTCCCTTAATTACCTCCTCAGATAGGCCATTGCTTTTGTATAGAAAATTACTATTTTTATACATTCATTTCATATCTCGCCACTTTGCTGAATTTGTTTATCAGCTTAAGTAGCTTTGTTACAGATTTCTCAGGATTTTCTAGGTCCAGGATCATGTCGTCCACAAATAATTAAAAATTTACTTCTTCCTTTCCTATTTGGATGCCATTTATTTCTCTCTCTTGTCTAATTGCTCCAGCTAGGGCTTCCAGTACAATGCTGAATAATCGTGGTGACAATGGACATCCTTGTCTCGTTCCCGATCTTACAGGGAAGGCCTTCAGTCTCTCACCATAAAGTATGAAGCTGGGTTTTGGTCTACTATATCCTTTATTTCTGTGGGATCAACCACTTTTCTATTTAATCTTTTGAATTCTTCTTATGCTCTTCTAGTGTCTTCCTGATGTCCTTTTTTCCTTATAAATATTCTTGAGTAATTGTTCCATATTCTGTGTCCCCTCCAGAGTTTTGATTTGGTCAATTGGCTGGGCCATTTCTGTTTGGATCTTCACATGCCTTGTGACTTTCTGTTGTGTTCACTGCATTTGATTATCTTAGTAAGGCCATTTTGCAAGCTGGTTTACTTCACTCGTCTAAAGTTTTGTATTTACTTGGTTTTGCATTGAAGGCTTTCTTTTGCACTTGGTTTGTCAGTAATTCCCCACCAAACCGAGGCCCAGATCTCATGTATGGGGTACAGGTCTACTGAGGGTTTATTAGAGGCTTGGCAGGGCTGCATGGGTATTTCAGTGGCAGAATGTCTGCCCACTACGCAGAAGAACTGGGTTTGATTCCCGGCCCATGCACCCCAAAATTAATAAAATAAAGTAAATAATGATAAATAATAAAAATTTAAAATATAATAAAAATATGAAAGGAAAAAAAACACACCTGAAAAGTAGTAGGACTCAATGTCATAAGGAGACATCCCAAGATATACTGGTAATGAGCTCAGACTGGTGCTCACAGAAGGGAGAGAAAATAATTAAAAAAAAGAATAAAAACAACATTACTCTTAATAAAATATATATATAAAATATATTTTAAAAAACCATAAAAATAGAAAAAAGGAGAAAAAACCGAGGGAGACAGGGAATTTGCCTGCATGCACTTACTGCTTGTCAACAGCAGGTGGCGCTCCTAAGCCAAAGCTTTTTCCTTGCTCCTGTGAAGTTCACCACATGATCTGAGGACTCTCCAGGGCAGATATCTGCTCAGCATTTAAGTTGCATTGATTTTATGGACCTGCAGATCAACATGTGCTTTCCTGGTTGTCATGGCAGGGAAGAAAGTGCTGGGAAGTTGAGCACTGGCCCTTAAATGCCACTCACATTTCACTAGCCAAGCAGGTCATATGCTTTATCACGGAGCTGAAAAGAATGATCCTTCTGTCTGTCCAGAGGTAAAGGGGAACCAAACACTGGTCAGCAATAGTGATACCTACGTATTCCTCTAGGAAAAGCCTACATGCTTCAGGACTGGAAGGCAGAAAAGATTATATCCCAAGGGAAAAATGTCTCATTGGCTTCAGAGCTTTCTGCTGCAACACCAAATGTCAGAGGACGACAGATCAGCTTCTGTGGAGAACAATGAGACCCATTCTGATCCAAGACTCTTGACTCACTAAGCTATCCTCACTGTGAAGACAACCAAATGGTGTTATGCATGACAGGAACTAAGACCCCTCTTGGAAAAAAATATTACTTCACTATTTGTTTCAATTTGCTGATAGTTAAAATTTTTAAAGGGCCAACAAATGGTGGTGGTAAGCACTGAGACAAATCCCAAAAGACGTAAGTTTAAGTAATTATTGCATTCTAGTTATAAAGGTGGCCCAAAATAGTATGTTTATAAAATCTTATTTTGTACTTTTCTATTGTTTGTGAATACAAACGCAACTGAATTTTGTGTACTGATCTTATATCTAGCTAACTTAATAGTCTCTCCTATTATTTGTAATAATTTGATTATTCATTTTTGTATTTAATTGTAACATAAATTATATACTATTAGTGTAAATTAAAAACCTATACAAAGTGCTAAATATTTCACAACTTATTTATACTTAAGTACATGTAATATATATAAAACATAAGCATATAGTTGGAAAACTATATGCAACCAAAAGAAAGTGAAAAATTAAAATTAAATGAATAAAAATGTTGCAAGAAAAACATAGTTTTAAAGGGAATTTCGTTTATATTCCATTACGAATGACAAACCTGCTGAAATTACAAATACAAAATGTATTAGAAAACATATGAATTCATTGAAATTCTATAATTACAAAAGCTAAAAATCCTGATTAGATGGTGTATTGCTTTCCTAAGTCCGCTGTAACAAGTTACCACAAATTTGGTGGTTTAACACAAAAGAGATTTGTCCTTTCAGAGCTCTGAGGCCAGGTGTGGGCTGGGCCACACTGCCTTGGGCTCCTTGCCCCTTCCAGCTCCTGGTGGCCGTCAGCGTGGAGCCAGCGTGGTGCCCTGGGCTTCTGTGGTCACACTGCCTTCTCCTCTGTGTGCATCTCTGGGTCTCTCCCTTATAACCATGTGTGTGTCTGCCTTTAGGATCCCTGAAGGTAATCCCGATGAACGTCGCCTCTCAAGATCCTTAACTTAATCATTTATTTTGCCATATGAGGTAATAGTCACAGGTTCCTGGGATAAGGGAGTGAACCACTGCCATTTTTCCTACCTATCACAGATAGATTTTTGTCAGTGAAAATATGAGTTAACAAAATTACTTCAAGACGTTAAAATCATCAATAGACAACTAACCATGGAAGATGCCAATGTGGGTGTTTAAAAATCCACCTATAAATTGGCCCAGATATAAGTGTAAGTCTCAACATACTTCCAAGGGACAGTTAATTCCCTTCAATTTAAACTGCTACAGAGAAGAAAAAAGATGAAACGCTTCCCAGCTGATTATAGCAAGATAAGACTTTCTTTTTAAATCCTTTCATAAAAAGTTGGCAAAGAAAGGCCACAAAATTCAAAATAAAAATTACAAACTAAAGACAGGAGCATATGGAAATAATAATATATCATGACTAAATAGTCTGTATTATGTGAATGCAAAACTGTTCAGCTATCAATGTTATACTAATGTTTGAGTCCACTTTGTAAATCAAAGGAGAAAAAACCTTTAATAATTGGGAGAAAGATGGTTGGTGAAATTCAACATCCATTCCAGAGAAAGCTTTTCTACTTCTACAAATAGCAAACTGCTTTATTAATTGATTAAAAATGATCTATTGAAGTTATCAGCTACAACTACACTAATGAGGAAACGTTAAAAGTTGGGATCAAGAAAAAATGCTCAATATCAAAATATTGCTTAATATGCTTCTGATAGTACTGGCAAATGTAATTATGTAAGAAAATAAGATTGGATATATAAATGTAAATAAATAGGCCAAATTACCAATATTTACAGGTTATATGATTATTTACTTGGAAAACTCAAGGATATTAACTGAAAAACTATGGGAACAAAAGGAGAGCTTATACATTCATACTTACATTCGACAAATATTTATGGAGTCTATCATTCTAGACACAAGGACTACATTATTAAATAAGACAGACAAATTTCCTGCTCTCATATTGCTTATATTCAGAGAATAGAGCTTGGCAGGATAGGGTAGGCAGAAATGAGATTTTAAACTAATGAACAAATAAATTAAAATACAATTATAATAAAAGTAAGTCCTATACAGAAAATCGTAAGAGTAGTGTGGGAGTCAATTTTTAATGAACCATTTACCATAACTAATAATCTACTCTAAAAAGAGAAACCATTTTAGACAGAAATATTGGATAGAATTCACAGGGGACACTGACCCAGGCCTGGCATTTCTCTACCCCCAAGCTGGCAAAAGGAGACTGGATATGCTCATTCCTCCATGAGACTGAAAGGGAATTCCACTGACAACAGACAAACCTGACACCACAGTAAGAAGAATTGATGGCCGCACTGCTAACAATAAGCAGCCAGGGGAAGTGCTCTCCTTCCCCGCCAGGCCTGAGACTTTTCTCTGCCACTGAACTGAGAGCTGGTGGAACCAGGAAGTGGTACCCCAGCATGTCGTGTGGTCTGCCTGAGAAGCCTCTTTGTCCCTCCTGTTAGCCTGAGAGTCCCTTTCCCTGTCCAGAGATGGGGGGATGGGCAGACAGTGGGTACTGGCAAGGGAGATCCTGTCATGACAAACATCTGGCCAGAGAAGCTTTTCCATTCCTGAAGACCTGGTATTCCTCTCCCCCACCTAGAGACATTGGGCAGCTGGAACTGGGGAAATCCCTTCTGCTCCCTCTAGCAGTACAAGTAGGGCCTGGAAGCAAGGAGAGAGGCACTGCCAAAGCACTAGATAAACCTATCAGATCCATACACACTGCAAAGGCTCTGAATATTATAGTGTCATTGGAACCATAGCCCATAAAAATAGGACAGGACTTGTGTGCTAAAGCAAAACAGAATGACTGCCTGCTAAGATGAAATATTTAAATAGGACCAAGAGTGTCCTAACATAATAGCAAAATGTTCAGGATACAATTAAAAAAAGCACTGGCATACCAGGAAATAGGAAAACTATAATTTGAATCAGAAAAGACAACTGATGCCAACACAAATGAATCCAATGTTGGAATAATCTGACATGGATTTATTTATTTATTTATTTATTTATTTATTTATTTATTAAACATAACCACATACAAACACAAAAATTCTTACCATATGATCATTCCATTCTTGATATATAATCATAACTCACAATATCATCACATAGTTGTATATTCATCATCATGATCGTTTTAGAACATTTGCATCGATTCAGAAAAGTATTTGTAACCCCTGTTATTTATTTTTAATCCATATATTTTACTCATCTGTCCATAAGGTAGATAAAAGGAGCATCAGACACAAGGTTTTCACAATCACACAGTCACATTGTGAAAGCTATATCATTATTCAGTCATTATCAAGAAACATGGCTACTGGAACACAGCTCTACATTTTCAGGCAGCTCCCTCCAGTCACTCCATTACGCCTTAACTAAAAAGGTGATATCTATTTAATGTATAAGAATAACCTCCAGGATAACCTCTTGACTCTGTTTAGAATCTCTCAGCCATTGACATTTTATTTTCTGACATGGATTTTAAAGCAGCTATCATAAAAATCCTTCAACAATCAATTTAAGAAGTCTCTTGAAACAAATAAAAAATGTAAAATCTCATCAGAGAAACAGGCTATTAAAAAAAGAAGCAAATGGAAATTTTAGAACTGAAAAATACCACAATAGTAATAAAAACATTCACTGGAGGGTTAAATAGAGTGGAGATGACAAAGAATAGAAATAGTGAACTTGGGAACAAATCAATAGAATTTAACCAACATGAAAAACAGAGACAAAACAGATTGGGAGAAAATGAACAGAGCTGCAGGCACCTATGGGACGATAACAGAAGGTCCAATATTCAGATCATACAATTCCAAGAGGAGAGGAGAAAGAAGGTAGACCTGAGGTAGTATTCAAAGAAATAATAGCTGAAAATCTTCCAAATTTGGGAAAAGACACAACTTACAGATTCAAGAAGCTGAGTGAACCTCAAATGGGGGTAAATGGTGAGAAATCCATGCCAAGACACATCATCAACTTCTGCAAACTGAAGACTTGAAAAAAATCTTGAAAGCAGACAGAGAGAAACAATGCATTACTTATAGGATAGCACCAATTTGGATGACAGTGGACTTACCATCTAAAACCACGAATGCCAGAAGGAAATGGCACAACATTTTCAAGCATGAAAGAAAAGTATTGCTAATACTTAATTCTATATCCAGCAAAATTATCCTTTAGGAAAGAAAGAGAAATAATGACATTCTCAAATGAAAATGAGCTAGAAGAATTTATTGCTAGCAGATTGACCCTCAAAAATTGGCAAAAGCAAATCCCTCAAATGGAAAGAAAATGGTAAAAGAAGGAATCCTGAAGCACTAAAAAAGAATAACAGAAAAAAACAGAAATATGAGTATATACAACAGACTCTTCATGAGTTTTATGAATCATATTTGATGACTGAAACAAAAATTATAATACCTTCTGTTACTCAAGGCAATGATATTTAAAAGTGGATATGGTAAAGGTGTTTAAATGGAAGATAAGAAACAAGGCAAGGATGTCAGCTCTAACCACTCTTATTCAACATACTGGGAGTTCTAGCCATGGTAATAAGGCAAGGAAAAGAAATACAAGGAAACTGATTGGGAAGGAAGAAATAAAATATCCTTATTTGCTGATGACATGATTGTCTATATAGACAATCCCAAGAAATCTACAAAATAAAACCTACTATAACTAATAAGTGAGTTTAACATGGTCACAGAATATAAGATCAATACAAAAATTTTCATTTCTATATAATTACAACCACATGAAAACAAATTAAACCACGATACTACTGGAGAAACCACAGACACAGACTCAGCAGCCATTTCCCAACCCTTGCTTACCCCCACCTCCTTTTCCATCCTGTGCAGATGTTTCAGTCTTTGTCCATCTCACAGACTGCGGGAGATATTAGGTCTAATGAAAAGGCCAGACCATACCTTGAACCTGAAACCAGGAATAAGCAGCCCCAGTTGCTTATCAGGGCAGGAATTCTCAGTGGTAGGGCCCTTCCTCCGGGGTGTATAAATGCTCAGCAGTACAACTGGACTCTCTAGTCTGACATGAAGTGGGGCATGTGGAGCTGCCATCCATTGACCCTCAACCAAGAGTTGACCTCCATGGGAGACTAGCCGTGAAGGGATCTCTTGCACTGTTCTTTTGGACTCTCTGTGCTGTGTAAGTAATAAAACAGTCATTTCCTGAGAGTTTCTGTTGCACCTGAGCCTGTGTTCCTATAACACACCACATAGCAACTTGTTCCACAAATACCACTTACTAGCACTCCCCAAAATGAAATACCCAGGTATAAACTTATAACACATACAGGATCTGTATGCTGAAGATAACAAAAATGCTGGGAAGAAACTAAGAACACTTAAATAAATGGAGAGATATAGTGTGCTTATGGACTAAAAATATCAAGATAGCAAATACACCAATTCTCCCCAAATTGATCTATAGATTTAATGCACTACCTTTCAAATTATCATAAAGGTTTTTGAATACATAGACAAGATTATTATAAAATAAATTTAGAACACAGTACCTAGAACAGCTAAAACAATTTTGACAAGAAGAATGAAGCCAGAAGAATCTCTCTGATGTTAAGTCTTACAGTATAGCTACAACAATCAAGACTGTAATATTGGTGGAGGGAGAGACTCATAGGTCAATGGAACAGAATAAAGAACCCAGATATAAACCCACACAAATATACTCAAAAGTGATTAAAAAAAACTTTTTGTTTTTTAATAATTTCAAACTTCAGGAAAGTTGCAAAATTAATACAGGAACAATACATAGAACTCCAACATGCCCCCCACACAGATACCCAGATTTACCACCTATTAGTATTTTGTATTATATTTTATTTGCGTTTTGTTTGCATTATATTTTTGTTATATCATTCTTCCTCTCTCATCATTCATTATCTATCTAGCAGATCCATTTATCCTTCCATAAAATTATCTATTCTCTAACATTTGAGAGTATGTTTTACATATCCTACTCCTCTGATACTTAACCCTCCATGACATTAGCCATACAGTGGGAGTATGGATGAGTGCAATGAGCTCTGACTCAATCAGATCCTCACCTCTAACTGTGTTGTGTTTGTGCATCTGGGAGGCAGCAAGGGAGTGGCGGAAGTGTTGGGGAAAAAGGATCTCAGGCTGTTTGGCTCTAAGCAGTCTCATGGGCTGGTGGGAACCTCTGCAGGTGGTCCACAGAAGAGGGCTCCAGGTAGAAGGACTCAGGAAAAAGCCTCTAAGGGAAGGTCAAGGAAGTCTACCCAGGGCTATTGACCTCCAGGAGAGAGTACAATATCACCATTTTGGAGGCAGAGAAACTGAGACTCCCTGCTCCTGAAGCCACTCTGAGAGGAGAGGGGTGGGCAGATAAAACTGCCTTTCCTTACCTCTCCTGGGACCCAACTTCTAGCATCTTCTCCTGTCCTGAATCTGTAGGGCCAGAGGAAGAAGGTCAATAGACTGGGATTCCAGCTCCGCCCCCTCCCTCCCTGCCCCAGTCCCACCTGGGCCCAGTTCCCACCAGAGTCATCTGTCTAAGTTTGGCCGGGGAAAGCTTTGTCCTTGAGGGTGCATGGGTGGGGTGGGAGTTGGTGGGGTGGGGGGGACCTCCCAGGATTTTGGGCCCTGTCTCTCTGAACCTTCCATTCCCGAGATTCCAGCTGAGTTCCCCAGAGGACCAAAAACCTACCTGCCGAACAGACTCTGCACCCTTGTGGGGCCTGAAACCCAGTTCTATGTGGAGGATGTTCACCTCACAGACCCAGGTGGGGTGGCCATAGCACAAAGTGGCAACTCCTTCTTCCAAGTGCTGTCTACTGGAAAGAGCGGCTCCTTGTCAAACAGCAGAGAACATGTCAGAGGGGCAGGGGGGTGATGGGGAGTGGAGTTTGGGAAGAAGGCGATCTCAGGAGCTGGGCAGAAGAGGGGGGTGGATATCTGACATTCTGATTAGTAGGTGTCTTGGAGTACGTCTATTGGGATCTATTCTCTTTGGGGTACGCTGCACTTCTTGGATCTGTAATTTTAAGCCTTTCATAAGAGTTGGGAAATTTTCAGTGATAATTTCCTCCATTAGTTTTTCTCCTCCTTTTCCCTTCTTTTCTCCTTCTGGGACACCCACAACACATATATTTGTGCACTTCATATCGTCAATTCCATTCACTGAGTCCCTGCTCATATTTTTC